>WEIV01018857.1:2778-30208 GCA_013390005.1 Calyptomena viridis | reverse complement strand
TCTAAAAGCTGCTTTTAGGATTAGGAACTTCCTTCCCTGCAGTCAGGGAACACATTTACAATGGCAAAATTGATGCTTAACTAGCAAATTCTGTCAAACCCCTTTGGAAGTGCAGTTTGGTCGGGTTTGGAAAAAAAAACCCTGAAATTTTAGTTAATGAAAAAAGGAAAAGGCAGAACTGTGTGAGGATTTGGCAGGTCTAAAGCAAAGTGGAAGTGTCCAAGGCCAGGCTGGATGGGGCTTGGAGCAACCTGGGATAGTGGAAGGTGTCCCTGCCCATGGCAGGGGGTGGAACAAGATGAGCTTTAAGGTCTTTGGTGTCAGGGTGGTGCCAGGGTCTTTCCAGTGGTGCTGAATGATAGGATGGGGAGCAATGGCCACAAACTAAGCCCCGAGAAGTCTTCCCTCAACATAAGGAAGAACTTCTTTCCACGACAAGTGGCAGAGCCCTAGGACAGCTGCCCAACGAGGCATTCCAAACCCACCTGTGTCACCTGCTCCAGGTGACCCAGCCCTCCCAGGGGCATTGGACTGGATCTCCAGAGATCCCTCCCAACCCTGATGACTCTGAGATTCTGTCCCATCCGACCCAAACCATTCCATAATTCCACAAACAGCGAGCGAACCCTGTTCCCGCCGCAAGCGTCGCGACGGGGCCGGTGAGAGACCGTGGTGTTGCTTGGCCACTCACCTCCTGGCCCTGCCCCTGACCTCCCTGTCCCCTTCCCTGCAGACACCATGAGGCGAGTGGTACGACAGAGCAAATTCCGGCACGTGTTTGGCCAAGCAGTGAAGAACGACCAGTGCTACGATGACATCCGCGTGTCCCGGGTCACCTGGGACAGCTCCTTCTGTGCTGTCAACCCTCGCTTTGTGGCCATCATCGTGGATGCCAGCGGCGGGGGAGCCTTCCTGGTGCTGCCTTTGCACAAGGTAAGTGCTTCTGGAGTGTCTGGAGTTGCCTGCTCGGCTTTGCTGTCGCTCTGGGGGCAGCAGCAGGGCTGGGAAGTGTGTGCCGTGGTGATAAAAGCTGCTCCGCGGTGCCGTGTAGGAATGTGGTTAATGTCTGTAATCAGGCTGATGCTTCCTGTGCATTAAACACAGTAAACAAGCTGTTGGCTTGACTAGTCTGAGCCGATTCTGGCAGAAGCTTCTATGTAGAATCACGTTTTAGGAGCCTCTTTGTGATCAGATCGGGTTTCTCCACTGTCAGGGGTTCAGCTTTTTGAGCTCTGCAAGTGTCACTTCCTTCAGGAACCACCTGAGCCCAACTGCTCTCCACAATTAATTCCGGAACCATCTGAGCCCAAATGCTTCTTGCAGAATTAATTCAGGAATGCACCTGAGTCCAACTCCTCATTGCAGCCCCTAATTGTGGGGATGCAAAGGAATGAGCTGGTTCCAAGAAGAGCAATTCCATAGGCTGTTGGCCCTGCACCTGAGCTGGTCCAGCACCTTCAGCTACTCTTTATATGGTGTAAGACAAGAACAATTTAGGTAAGAAACGGCTCCTCCAGGTACCATCACAGCTGTCCTGGAGGTCTCCCAGATCACAGGGCTGTGTTTAGGCTTTAGCCAGCTCCTGTTATTCCGTAATACCTGGCAAAATGAGGAGAGGAGCCCCATCTCATCCCAGGCAAGGAGACCCTCCCTTGTCTCCTAGGGAGATGTTGCCAGGTCTCCAATAAATAATCCCCCACATACATTCTCCACCTCCCTTTGAATTTATTTGTGGAGCCCCAGGTTTTGCTGTGCCAGACACCCAGAGAAGTTGGGTTCCTGCCCATCAGCCACGGGAGTGGCTGGATCAAAGGTTTGGAGGCTGAAAAGCTGTGAACAGAGACCTTCCTGGAGCCCCTTACAGTTCTGTGTTAGAAATAAATGGGCAGGAGCTGGGTCTGACTGAAATAAATTCCTGTTGCCCCTGATAGTCCATGGAAAAATCACATCCATCTTCCACCTTTGCTGGAGCTTCTCTTCATCCCTTTCTGATTCTGAACCAGCAAATTCTCATGATCAAAGTCTTTTTTTTTTTTTGCAACATTATTTTCTTTGTGACCCTTGAGTTTCCCTCTGAAGGGTATAGTTAAGTTGTCCTCAGTCTGTCATCAGCCCTGTGCTTGTTTCCCAACTCCACTTCCAGACCTGCCCTGTTAAATATAGGAACAGTGACCAGGATTGAACATGGCCAGAGAGGGCAGTTTCTTGGTTGTGCAAAGCAAAGCCAAACCCCAACTTGCCAAAATATCTCCGTTTGCTGCTCTGGAGCAGCTCCTTGGGCTCATCCTCGGGCCACGTGTCCTCCTCCTTCCCAGGCCACGTGTGGGGGACAGACCTGGATCAGGAATTCCACCAGCTGCATCATGAACACACCAATAACAGGGCATGTGCATCCCTCTTTTCTTCTCTTATATCCCAATGTTTGGAGCACAAGGAGCAGCTGGGGGGGGGCAGGGGGGGATCTGGAATTCTCTCCAGCTCCCTGCCAGGAGGGGGGAGTCGGGCTCTGCTCCCAGGGAACAAGGCACAGGAGGAGAGGGAACGGCCTCAAGCTGTGCCAGGGGAGGTTTAGATTGGATATTATGGGAAATTTTTTCATGGAAAGGGTTGTCAAGCATTGGACAGGCTGCCCAGAGCAGTGTTGGAATCACCATCCCTGGAAGTGTTCAGACAACGTGTGGATGTGGCACATGGGGACATGGGTCAGTGGTGGCCTTGGCAGTGCTGGGGGAACGGTTGGACTGATGGTCTCAGGGCTTTTCCAACCCCAAATCCTTTTCCATGGATCTGCGTTTTCTCAGTCTCTGGCAGGAATTCCTCCTAGTTCTGAGTGATCTGGCCTTTGGCATTTTTAAGCACCATCTTATCCCTGGGGTTATTTTTACACGTCTTCAGTCATTCCTCCCACCCTCCCTGTATTTATCACTGCCTTGGTGCCCTCACCTCCATTCCTGCCTGGCACAGCCCTGTAATATCCACCTCTGAGGAGGTTCCATGCAAAAGAAGGAGCTGTGTCCCTTGCCCCCAGCCTGACATGTTCTTTTGCAATGCAGCTCCTTGCTGGCTCTGCTCGAACCAGTCCCTGTGTTCCACATTTATTTTTACAGCCTGGGCTGATGAAATAGTTCCTTCAGCACCCTAAGTAACATTTGAATTTCTCTTTGAGCCCGTTGAGCAGGGCTATTTCCTAAGTTCCCCACAGCAAAACCCTTGTTGTTATATTAAGTGGAACTTAAAAAAAAAAAAAAAAAAGGGCAATTTTAAACCACGGCTTTGGTTTGACTTTAAAATTAAGCCATAAAAATACACTTGCTGCATTTCTCCAGGGAAAATAGCCCATAGCGGTGTCGTGTCCACCCAAACAGAGCTCTGTGCGGCTCACTGGGGATTACTGGGGATGTGGCTGACCCTCGGTGCGGGGCGAGCGCAGAAAAGGGGGATTTTTACCCATTTTGATGTCGTTTTCCTTGGCAATTTTCAGCGCTGTTGTGGGGTTTTGTTATGGCGGGGGCGCCTCGCTGCTAGTGGGCGGCTCCCNGCGGCTCCGCGGCTTTTTACCTTATATGGTCATGGCAGCGCTCGCGGCCGCCGCGCTGATTGGCGGGGGCGGGGGCGCGGCGCGGCAAGTGCGCGGGAATTAACCCGTGAGCGCGGGAACGGGGCGCTGTGCGCGGGAATTAACCCCCGTGTTCGGGAGTTGTGCGTGGGAACGAACCCGCGTGTGCTGGGGAATTAACCCGTTTGCGCGGGAATTGTGTGCGGGAATCCAGCCGTGCGCACCCGCGGCCTCAGCGTGTCCTGAGCCCCAGGCTCCCTCCCCGAGCCCCGGGCGGTGCTGAGGGTCCCCTCCGGATCTCAGCTCAAGAGGGGGCTGCATTCTCCTCCATCCCTGCAGCCGGTGCAGCCCAGCCCTCTCTGCTGCCTGTGGAAAAGCTTTGTCTGGACTTCCTGCTTCCTTGCACGCACATGTGCAGGGGCTTTGCCAGGAACTCACCATTCCCATGCTCCAGAGAGAGCCACTGAGCACCAGAATATGCAATTCCCACAGGTTGGTGGATGTGGAGGATTGGCCTGTGCTGGAATGAGCCACACAGATTTAAAAGCTGTCATTTCTCTCAGTCAGTGCTGTGTAGGTGACAAGAGTCAGGGTGATCAGCATTAACTGGACACACCAGAGAAGGACAGAGAACTTCCTTGCTTCTTCTGTGAGTGACAGGGTTGTAGAGCTGGTTTTCTCTGAGCCTTATCCCAGGGAAAACTGAGGGTTCACAGGGAAGGATGCCAAAGATAAAACCCTTTGATCAGGCAGTGCCTCAGCTCTTGGCTTGTGGCGGGCTTGGACTGGTGGGTCAGGTGATGATCAGGAACTCCAGCGTGGAGTCCAGAGGAGGCCACAGAGATACTCCAAGGGCTAGAACCCCTCTGCTCTGGAGCCAGGCTAGGAGAACTGGAGGTGTTCACCTGGAGAAGACCCCAGGGACACCTTGGAGCCCCTTCCAATGCCTAAAAGGGTTCCCAGAGAGCTGGAGAGGGATTTTGGACAAGGGATGGAGAGACCAGGACAAGGGGGAATGGTCTTAAGCTGAAAGAGAGTAGGTTTAGATGGGATATTGGGAAAGAATTGTTCCCTGGGAGGGTGGGGAGGCCCTGGCACAGGGTGCCCAGAGAAGCTGTGGCTGCCCCACCCCTGGAAGTGTCCAAGGCCAGGCTGGAGCAACCTGGGATAGAGGAAGGTGTCCCTGCCCATGGCAGGGGGTGTTTGTATCTGCTCTGTATCAGAAAAACCTGATGCAAATGTTCCTTTTTGTTTCAGTTCCTGTAGAAAGATTCTGTCAGCCACGGGTTGTGTTATGTAAGGCCTTTAGCAGAGCTTTGTTCAGCCCCCTTTGAATATACCTTTTATTAGATTTTCCATTTTCCTGGCTCCTTCCTGCCCTCCCTTCACACCAGCAGCATTTCTGCAGGATCTGGGATCAGCTGGTGCCCTGGGAGGCAATTGGTGTGTGGGTGGGGACCTCAGGATTGATCTTCTCCAAGGAATATGTTGTTCTGCAAGTGTCGTGCCTTCGTGTTCAACCCTGGCATATGTGAGTTGTTAAGCAGCTCTTCCCGATTCTGATTCCTCCAGGGAGGATTGGGAAATAAAAGTCATCCTTTTCTTAACTGTGTGTAAAATAAAATCAGGAAGTTTTGCTGTGATGGGTTTGTTGAGCCCTTCCAGCCATTTTAAAGGGATTGTGTCCTTTTATCTCACCTTGGATTTTTCTCTATAAAAAGAAGTTTATATTTATCACTGTCAGCACAATTCCAGTGGATCACCAGGTACTTGGGAAGAGAGGGCAGGCAGAGGGGCTGATAAATCTCATTTCTGTAGGAACATAATCAGCAAATGCCATCCTCTGTCTTCCAGTCAGCCAGAGGTTGTACAAATATTGCTGCAATTTTATTCCCTTGTCCAATAATGAAAATGCAAGTTGTACTTGGGAGTCCTGAATCGTCTCTTCCCAGCCCTTGGGGATGAGTGTGGATGATCCCTGTGGATCCTGAGCTTGTCTTCCACCACTCTTGAACTGCAACAGGGTTTTACCACTTGATCCAGAACCCTCAACTTCTAGGATACCCTTGCTTTTCCTGCAGTTGGAAAGGAACAGGGGAGTTAACTGTCTTTGAAATCATATTCTAGGGATGGAACAAAGGAATGACTCTGTCTCTTGTTGATTGTAATGTCGTTTCTGGGCAACAGGTCTCTCTGTTTTGGTCTCTGCATCTTCTGCCCAAAGACCTCCCTCTGCTAAAAGTTGGCTGAGACTGAAATTTAATTCTGAAGAGTGCTTAGAGTTTTCCTGTAGAACCTGGGACAGATTTTTTCGTGGAAAAACTGGAGCGTGCTGTGCTCCCAGCTCCAAGTGGTGGGAGTTTGCAGGTTGGGTTTAGAGGCTTGTTTGTGTTGTTTTTTCCTTTTTTAAGCCAGCACATGAGCAGCTGATTGTTGTAACTAATTCTGGGAAGGATTCTGCAGGGAAATGGACCTTTTCCCAGTGTAAAACATCCTGCAGTTGCCAACAGCTTTTCCCTTGGATCACCCCCATCCCAAATCACATCATGAAGTGCCACGTCTGCTTGTGTTTTAACATTTCCAGGGATGGTGACTCCACGCTTCCCTGGAGAGCCTGTTCCATGCTTGACCACCCTTCCAGTGAAGGAATTTTTCCCACTCTCCCATGTCCCAGCCCTGCAGCTGTCAAGGTGATAAAGAGAGCAGGAGCAGTGCTGGGGGATTCTTGGAGAGCACAGTTAGAGGGGTCTCTATTGCATGACTTTCCAAGGGACCTTTTGGGAATAACACTCCATAATCTCCCAGATTAGTTCTGGGTGCCTTGGTTGGTCTGTGGGTGATTGGTCATGGTCAGGAGATATCCAGCCACTTCCATTCCATCCCAGTGTTTTCTCCCAAGTGCTCCATGACCAGCTGGTGCAGCCAGAGGTGGAGGGTCATTGCCCAGAGCTCAACTTCCCTCCCCTGCACTGGGTGAAACTTGAGATTTCTGCAAGGAAAAGACACAAGTTAAAGAAAAAAAAAAGTGTTTTCTCTGCCAGAGAAGGTGCAGTTGGTTGGTATTTCAAACTTTGCAGTTGTGGCCTGATTTCCTTCCTCAAAGTCGTGCAGAGTGAGGAGGGAGTTGCTTTGCCTTGTGCAACTCGATGCCACTTCCCCAATTTGAATGGAGATTTCCAGGAGCAGCCACAGGCTGGGGAAGCAGCTGCTCTCCCTGATATTTTTACCATAATCCATGAGCTGTTTCCTGCAACCAGTTGCCCTTTTCTGGCAGAGAAATGATCACAAGACAGTCAAATTAATTCATAGAACTCCCATTTTTAGGAACAGTTTTCTTGTGTCCCTTTTGGAATTAAGTTTTCTCACCTGTCAGTTTTTTTCTGATCTGAGTTTAATAATTCTGATTATTTAACATTTTTTTTCTGACCTGTGATACTTGAAAGCACTGAAAATTCATTTAATAAGGTCAATTTACCCCCTGCTGAAGGACCTGAGTATTGAGAGTGCTTAATCCACCATCCAACTCATTAATAATCCTCAAATTCACCTTTTTGGCCAACTTTTTACGAAACACAACTCCAAATTTCAGAAGTTATTACTGTGATGTGTTGCCCAACCACAGCCGTAGTGGATTATGAGAAGGGTTTAATTTCTTGCAGTTGCACCGAGTTAATTTTAAGCTGTGTATCAGCACTCGAGATTTATTTCAAATCCTTCCCTAATTAAAAGATTACATTTTACAAATAAATAAATAAATCCCCAAACCTGGGAGCATTACAGGAGCATGAAAACTCCCCCGGGTGGCAACCAAGGTGCCAACCTTGTGGTGCTCTGTTGGCAGAGGCATCTCTTTGGAAAAGAATTCCGTTCAGAAACATGGAATTTGGTCATTTTACAGCCTGGTGGATTTTTAATTCCCTGCTGAAGGTGTCCCAGTCTTTCCTTTTTGGCACACACACACATCCCCCCCCAAAAATATTGTTTTGCCAGCTCTTCTGTGCAGAGCTAACCCTGTACAATTCCAGGAATAGGGGTTCCCTGCTCCCAAAACTGCTAGGAGGGGGAATCCGTGGTGTGCCCTGCAGGGATGGCGTTTGCAAAAGGGACGTGGAGAGGTGATGAAATAACACTTCTGAGTTAAAAGCTGCTCATTTCTCACCCCGGGGGGTCAGGCCCTGGAGTGGGGACATGGGTCACTGTCCTTTGCCAGCCCCCCAGTCCATTTTGGGGGTCAGGCTCTGTGCTGAGTGTGGTTTTGGGGGATTGGGGCGTGTTCGGAAGCCGAGCAGAGCCCTGGACGTGCTCAGGAACCACTGTGGTTTCCTCTGCTCTGCAAACACAGCTTTGTGCCTCTGACCACAAGGCAGGAGCTCCTCTGCAAGTGCTCACCCAGCAGCCGCTTTCCATCCTTGTTTAGTCTCGTTTTGCTGCTTTTGTACTTACTTTTGCACATCCCCAGAGGTGTCCAAGGACGTGGCACTCAGTGCTCTGGGCTGGGTGACAAGGTGGGGAGGGGTCACAGGTTGGACTCGATGGTCACGGAGGTCTTTTCCAACCTGAATGGCTCTGGGACTGAGTGTAGATGTTGGTGCCTCTGGGCTGTTCATCCCCCCAGCGTTGTCCTCCTCTGTCAGGTCCCAGGGAGCTGTTGGACACCTCCTCTTGTTTGTCCTCTGTTGCTTGGTTTGGTAATTTTTTGTGAGTAAACACACTTGAGGCTGCTGGAGTTTGTTGTGTCTGCCACGCTGCTGCTAAATAACTTCTCCTTTCCCCATCCTGACTGTCTGTTCCCTGTTGGAAGGGGGGTTTGGGTGTCACTCCCCTCATGCAGGCAGAGGATGGGCTTCCAGGGGATGCAGGGGGAATTCTGCCCCACTCAGGTGAGACACCCCTGCAGAGCTGCTCCAGCTCTGGGAACCAGCACAGGAAGGACATGGAGATGCTCCAGGGGCTGGAGCCAGGCTGGGAGAGCTGGGAATGTTCACCTGGAGGAGAGAAGGATCCACAGAGACCTCAGAGCCCCTTTCAGTGACTAAAGGGGCTCCAGGAGAGCTGGAAAGGGACTTGGGACAAGGGATGGCTTCCCACTGCCAGAGGGCAGGGAGAGATGGGATATTGGGAAGGAATTCCTGGCTGGGAGGGTGAGGAGGGGCTGGAATAGAATTCCCAGAGAAGCTGTGGCTGCCCCATCCCTGGGAGTGTCCAAGGCCAGGCTGGAGCCACCCGGGATAGTGGAAGGTGTCCCTGCCTGTGGCAGGGGTGGGACTGGATGAGCTTCCTTCCAACTCAAGCCATTCCACGGTTCCAAAAGCACTGCTCTTTATGGAAGTACAGGATCCTTGGTTTAAGAGCCAGGCTCTGTCTCGGGTGGTTGGAAGCTGGGCCTGCCTGGTCCCAGCTCTGCCCTGTCACAGGCTCTTGGCTGCTCTTGCTCAGGCTCTGCAGGTTCATCCTGATCAAAACAGAAAGGTGAAGTTAATACTTTAATTTGTTCAAATTGATATTTTTTACCCCTCCACTGTAATAAATGACTGTAAGAGCTCTAAACTAAACTGACAGTGCTCGTACAACCTGGAAATAATTATCACAGGCTCCTCTTGAAGGATTCCACTGATTCCTGCCAGGAGCCAGGACAGGCAGTCACTGGCATTTTGCATTATTAGTCTTGCTTTTTCAGTCTTTTCCTGGTCTTTTCCAACCTAAGTGATTCTGGGATTATTTATGGACCCTTTTGTTTTAGGCCTGTGTTTGTACCTGCCCTGGCCTGTGCCCCTGCAGTGCATCCATGTACATGCTCTGCATGGTTCTCTTGTTAATTAGCTAAATCAAAATGGATGAACTGTACGTGGCAGTTGGGTGTATTAATTTTTTAAATCCTATTTCACATTATGGCGTGCAAGAGGGATTACACAGGCTTTAAGTCCTGAATGGCAGGTTTATGGCTTTTCATCCACAGCTCTCTCTACCTTTTAAGAATTTCAAAAGCAGTTGAATCACTGAGAGTCTTTTTTTGTTGAAACCTAAATTTGGCCATTTAGGAAATAGTGAGATCTTTTGGGGATCAATATCTTAAGGCCTTCAGGTCAGTTGTGCTCAAAAATCAGTATATCCAGCATTATTCTGCTTCAAGACGGGCTTGAATAGGCCCAGCCTCCCACATGGAGCAAGGTAGGAGGCACTTATTAAGGAATGTCATTTCCAAAGTTGGGGAATGTTATCACCCAATGGCAGGAGTGAAATTCCAGTCATTTCTTCTGCCTGTTTAAAGACAAAAGAAGACGACCCAGTGGCAGACCTCTCCCTCCTGTCTCTCTTCTCCCATCACTCATCATGACAAGGCCATTCCCTGGAAACAAAACCCCTTGGAGCAGGACTAGGGGTCTGGCCCTGGAAGTGGAGAAGTCTCCTGCTCACCCTGCTGCTACTACTGTATGACTTCAGTATTTTAAATATTGTTTTCTGTGTGTGCATGGCTTGACCAAGAGAGAGAACCATGATTAGAGTGATTTTCCTTCCCTTTCTTCCTTGTTGGCTCCATCAGCAGTTTGAGGGGGGATCAGGAGCTCCAGGGGCTCCTCAGGAAAACGTAGACCTGGTGTCTAAAGTTGGTGTCTGCGTTGGCATCACTGATTTGTCCCAGTTCAGGTTTAAGTGTCTCATTAGCTCGTTTTCCTGGGAAGTTTATCCATGGGGTGAGCTTGACTTTGGCAGCTGGTGACCTCCATCCTCTGGCCATGGAGAGGCAGGTGTGGATCAGGGGTGGCTGTGGCTGTTCCAGTCCATGGCAGCACTATTTCTCCCTGGAAACAGGATTTTACTCTGCACAACTGTGTCCTAAATGCTTCCCATCTGAGCAAAACCCTGTAATAATGAAACAGGGATTCAGTTCAAATTTTGGGCTTGTTTACCTTCAGCTGTCACTGACCACTCTTGGGAGGCACAGATGAAACCAGAGCTTTGCTCTTCCCAAAAATTTGGGATGGACAAGGGGATGGTGCTGCAGCAGGTGCCAAGATCTGGGTGGGAAGGCATCCCTGCATCCCATGGGAGCACAGCTCCTGTGCCAAACCTCTTTGAACCCTTTTCTTGCCCCTTGGGGGGGTTTCCAGAGTTCCTGGTTTGTTTCCTCCACGAGAGTCATGAAAAAGGAGCAGGTGGAGAACTGGGAAGCGCCTTCCCTCGGGATATCACAGCTCTCTTTGTTGTTTCCTCCCTTCAGACAGGCAGGATTGACAAGTCTTACCCCACGGTGTGTGGCCACACGGGGCCAGTGCTGGACATCGACTGGTGTCCCCACAACGACCAGGTCATCGCCAGCGGCTCCGAGGACTGCACTGTCATGGTGAGTGTTCCCTGTGCCTTCTGGGGGGTTCTGCTCCGGGCTAAACATCCTGCTCCAAAGGACACTCCTGTTCCTCAAGAAACCTCCTGTCCTGAGGCAGAGTCATCGTGGGATGGCTTGGGTTGGGAAGGATTTAAAGGTTGTCCAGTGCCACCCCCTGCCATGGGTAGGGACACCTTTCACTGTGCCAGGTTGTTCCAAGCCGTGTCCAGCCTGGGCTTGGACACTTCCATCACTTCCACCACCTCTCTGGGCAACCTGTGCCAGGGCCTCCCCACCCTCACAGGGAGGAATTTCTCCCATTTTTCCTTCGTCTGATGTTCAAGAAGAAAGTGCCAGTCTATGGTGAGGTGTTCAGATTTGTAGAGCTTTGTAGAGGTCAAGTAATTCCTTACCTCAAATATCCCACTGGATGCAGTGCTGTGTGTTGGGATTGGAAGGGAAGGAACCCACCGGGTTTCAGAGTTGCTTCAACCCTTGATTTAAGGGGAACACCTGAAGTTCTTCCTGCATCTGCAGGTTGTGAGTGTGTCTAAAGGGCTTTTTTTAATGGACAAGTAAAAAGAATCCAAGTTCTGCACCTGCCAGGCTTGGTCCTGAGCCCTGTTTTACCTGAGTCAGAGACCAGGGCAGGAGCCGACCTCGCTCCATGCCAGATGTGGAATCCTGTGTGTGCAAACACAGCAGAATCAGTGAAAGAAAATCCTTGTAAGATGAAATAATGCCAAATAACTCCAGGGATCTTTGGCCATATTTAGAAATGCTGTAGGCTGAACATTATAGTGAAATCTTATTATAGATCATGTCAGATAAATTCCTTTGCTTCTGTTCATCGGTCAAATGTTTGGGAGGGGATTCATCCCAAGAGGCTTTTCCTGGGACAGCTCTTGCCTGTGATGTCCAAGTCTTGGAAGCCAAAGCATGTTAACAAACTGTCCTGTATTTAATATTAAACAAAACAACAAGCTTCTGTGTTTGTAACTGGGCTGGAACTAAGCTTTAGAAGGACTCAGGAATGTTCCTTCAGGAACCAGGATGCAGAAAGTCTGTAAAACATGAGCATCAGCAGGCAAAGTGAAGGTCCAGAGCTGCCTTCTTGGAGGCAAAATAAGTCTCTAATCCAAGTGCAATGAGAACTATGTTGAGAGGCTCCAGAGGGAATGAATGATGGACAAAAACCAACAGTGTTCAGTTACAAGTTGTCCAAGTGCTTGTCCAAGTGCTCCCAATGTGGACACAAACCTTCTTTGGAAATCTGGGCCTCCAACTGAACGAGATCTGTGGGTTCTCTGCTCATCCCAAAGTGGGGATGAGTTTCCCCTCCCGCCCTAGAGGCAGCACAGGTGTGGAAAGGCACCGTGGAGGAGCTGCCTGTGGGTTTTCCCACTCGTGGTCCTGTTTGGAACCTCTTGGTGTGGCCTGTGCAGAGGAGAAGGTGAGATAGGTGAGTCCTCACTGTGCTTGGAGGATCAGGGATATGCAGGAAGATGTTGGGGGTGTGTTAGGGAGCTTTAGAATGAGGAATGATGGATCCTAAATAATTTTGGGCAGATGGGAGCTGAACTGGCCTGGGATTTTGGGAAGCAAGTTGGATGATCTAATGAGCCTTCCTAAATTTGATTGCTCTTTGGCCTGGCTTGGGTAATTTCACAACCTGTTCCCTTTGCTTTTCTCCAGTAAAGGGCTTGGGGTCCTTCTTCCTGAGAGCCTGAAGTGGATGAACCCCTGATGGTTTAAAGGACATGTGGGTGTCCATTGTCTCCGAGCTCTGCCAGTGGGAGGTGGGAAAAAGGGACATGGAGGAGGAGATCAAGGGTTTTCTGCAGCGGTTCCAGCTGGTGGAAGAAATATTGGTGTTTAAAGACCATCTGGGCCGTGGCACTCAGGGATGTGGGACTTGCCCTCTGCCACAAGGGATCTCACTGATGTCAGCTGGACATGTTGAGAGAGAAAGTGTGGATTTGGGATGGTGTTGAGGGGGAAATCATGGATTTGGGATGTTTTTGAGGGAGAGATCATGGCTTTGAGGTGCAAGGCTCTGTCTCCAAGCTGGAGAGGACTGACAACCCTGAACTGTTTGCAGCCTTGGTGTGGCACAAGAAAATTTAACTTGGCCCTTTCAAAAGCTGGAAACATTCTCCTGTAAATAAATCCTCAGATTTGTAGAATTATCCTGCACATAAACCTGGAAGAGATTTGGTGCTGGAGATACCAGATGTGGGATTGAAAAGGGGACTGGGGAAGCAGAGGACATCTGACATCTTTTCCTGGTGAACCAGGAGAAGGTCTGAGAGCTGCAAAAGTGATGCACAAAGTGCCTCTTCCTGCAGGGACAGGGATAAATCCAGGGCTTAAAAATCAACCTGTTTCCTCACTTAAGGTGGTAGGAATTAGTATATATAATATAGGAATTAATGTTCTTTCTAGACATGGGCTGAATCTTCTCTGCAGGTTTTGCTGAACCAGAAGAGACAGTTTTTACTTCTTTTTAGATGGGGTGGAAAAAGTTTGCTTTGTTTTCTCTCATGTGCTGTTTGTGCAAAACCTTCCCCTTCTGCCCTTCCTGTGATACCCAAACCTCTCCTGTGCCACAGCTTCACTTCCTCCAGCACAAACAAACCAGCACTTTAACTTCAAAAACCCAAAACCACCCAAAACTCCCAGATGGGAGAGCTGACAAACATTTACTGATGCCAAATTAATCCTGCAGCATTTTAATGCTTTCCTGGACTTATCCAAGGCTGAGTCCTGCATACAGAGTTCTTTAATTTCCCCCTGAATTTAATTTGATCCCACGCTGAGGTTGGACTCCCACCCTGGAATGAGGGGCTGAGTCACTTGGGACCATCCCCTGCCCTTTAACTTTCATTTATTNAGGGAATGAATGATGGACAAAAACCAACAGTGTTCAGTTACAAGTTGTCCAAGTGCTTGTCCAAGTGCTCCCAATGTGGACACAAACCTTCTTTGGAAATCTGGGCCTCCAACTGAACGAGATCTGTGGGTTCTCTGCTCATCCCAAAGTGGGGATGAGTTTCCCCTCCCGCCCTAGAGGCAGCACAGGTGTGGAAAGGCACCGTGGAGGAGCTGCCTGTGGGTTTTCCCACTCGTGGTCCTGTTTGGAACCTCTTGGTGTGGCCTGTGCAGAGGAGAAGGTGAGATAGGTGAGTCCTCACTGTGCTTGGAGGATCAGGGATATGCAGGAAGATGTTGGGGGTGTGTTAGGGAGCTTTAGAATGAGGAATGATGGATCCTAAATAATTTTGGGCAGATGGGAGCTGAACTGGCCTGGGATTTTGGGAAGCAAGTTGGATGATCTAATGAGCCTTCCTAAATTTGATTGCTCTTTGGCCTGGCTTGGGTAATTTCACAACCTGTTCCCTTTGCTTTTCTCCAGTAAAGGGCTTGGGGTCCTTCTTCCTGAGAGCCTGAAGTGGATGAACCCCTGATGGTTTAAAGGACATGTGTGTGTCCATTGTCTCCGAGCTCTGCCAGAGGGAGGTGGGAAAAAGGGACATGGAGGAGGAGATCAAGGGTTTTCTGCAGCGGTTCCAGCTGGTGGAAGAAATATTGGTGTTTAAAGACCATCTGGGCCGTGGCACTCAGGGATGTGGGACTTGCCCTCTGCCACAAGGGATCTCACTGATGTCAGCTGGACATGTTGAGAGAGAAAGTGTGGATTTGGGATGGTGTTGAGGGGGAAATCATGGATTTGGGATGTTTTTGAGGGAGAGATCATGGCTTTGAGGTGCAAGGCTCTGTCTCCAAGCTGGAGAGGACTGACAACCCTGAACTGTTTGCAGCCTTGGTGTGGCACAAGAAAATTTAACTTGGCCCTTTCAAAAGCTGGAAACATTCTCCTGTAAATAAATCCTCAGATTTGTAGAATTATCCTGCACATAAACCTGGAAGAGATTTGGTGCTGGAGATACCAGATGTGGGATTGAAAAGGGGACTGGGGAAGCAGAGGACATCTGACATCTTTTCCTGGTGAACCAGGAGAAGGTCTGAGAGCTGCAAAAGTGATGCACAAAGTGCCTCTTCCTGCAGGGACAGGGATAAATCCAGGGCTTAAAAATCAACCTGTTTCCTCACTTAAGGTGGTAGGAATTAGTATATATAATATAGGAATTAATGTTCTTTCTAGACATGGGCTGAATCTTCTCTGCAGGTTTTGCTGAACCAGAAGAGACAGTTTTTACTTCTTTTTAGATGGGGTGGAAAAAGTTTGCTTTGTTTTCTCTCATGTGCTGTTTGTGCAAAACCTTCCCCTTCTGCCCTTCCTGTGATACCCAAACCTCTCCTGTGCCACAGCTTCACTTCCTCCAGCACAAACAAACCAGCACTTTAACTTCAAAAACCCAAAACCACCCAAAACTCCCAGATGGGAGAGCTGACAAACATTTACTGATGCCAAATTAATCCTGCAGCATTTTAATGCTTTCCTGGACTTATCCAAGGCTGAGTCCTGCATACAGAGTTCTTTAATTTCCCCCTGAATTTAATTTGATCCCACGCTGAGGTTGGACTCCCACCCTGGAATGAGGGGCTGAGTCACTTGGGACCATCCCCTGCCCTTTAACTTTCATTTATTTACTATTTTCTTGAATGCCAGGCAGGATTATTGGGTCAATATTCCATAATCTGCCCAGGATTACTCTGCTCTGCAGCTACTCCAAACTATCAGGGCTTTGCCTGATGGAAAAAAATCTCTCCAAAGGATTTTAAAAACCCCTTTTCTTTGGTACTTTGTCTCCCTTCCCTCTCCCACCCCCTCTGGGTCATGTTTAAACTGGGTTCTGGAGTGTTTTGGTTCCTTTGCTCTGAAGCTGGACTTGCTCAGAGGGAACTTTCCTGGATGGGATGGTGCAGACTGGAACAGGAGATCCCGGGAATCTTGTCCCTTTCCTGCTGCTGCCCCTCTCAGGGAGGAATGTTGGCTGCTCTGTCCGTGCCTGGCTCATCTGCAGGTCACACTTGGCCCAGAACCTGGGTCTTCTTGGTGAATAAATTCCATTTTCAAGGCTTTGCCCACAAAGAGTTGGGGCTGAGGGAGTTGGAGCAGGTCCCTTTATCCCACTTTTTCTCTCATGGGAAGAAACAATGAGAGAGTCATGGAAGATACGTGGGCAGGGACACCTCCCACTATCCCAGGATGCTCCAACCTGGCCTTGGACACTTCCAGGGATGGAGCAGCCACAGCTTCTCTGGGCACCCTGTGCCAGGGCCTCCCCACCCTCACAGGGAAGGATTTCCCAATATCCAAACTAACAGTTCAGATGATGAGAAACAGAAAAACCTCCAAACCATGGGAGCTCTCCTGAGACCTCACACGGTTACAGCCTTGAGTTCCTCGGGCTGACATGGAATTCCCACCGCAAACATGTTCCAAACTGCTGCTCCTGTCACTTTGTTACTCCCTGACTGGCAGGAAAAAAAGCTGTTTCCATAGACTGCCACATTTGTAACTGAGTTTGAGGTGTCGGGGGTTTGTTGTTGTGTTTCGGGAGAACCTCCAGGGGTTGGATCACAGTCACGGAGCTGGAGGGGAGTGGGAAGCGAGCAGGATGATATCCTGCTTCTCCAGGCTGAGCAGCTCCCGTTTGCATCCCCATTTTAAAACTGGGAAAAGCCTCAGTTTGTGTTTTGTCACCAGTGCTGTTCCATCAGGCAGGAAGGGAGGGAGGGATTTCCATACAAACATGAAATATCCCGAGTTGGAATGGACTCACAAGGGTCAAGTCCTGCACAGGACATCCCAAGTCTCACCCTGTCCCTGAGAGCCTTGTCCAAACTCCTCGAGCTCTGACAGCCTTGGGGCCATGACCGTGTTCATCCCTTGCAGAGGAATTCTCTCCTGGGATGGTGTTCCCGTAGTGGTCACTCCTCCTGGGATGCTCAGGGTGCTGGGAGGGATGGCACCGTGAGCTGTGTCCATGAAAAGTGGATAATTTTGTGGTTATTTAGGGGTGAGCTGGTTTTATTTCAGCTCCAGCCATCCCTGGGAGAAGGGAAAGACTGGGATTAGCGCAGGAATCCACATGGCCCTCCCGCTTGTCTGTCTGCCTCCTTCCTAAATCTGCTCCCTCACCTCTCCCGGCTCCCGTGGCTTGTTGGGCACCGTGGGCAGGATCTGGTGAGCCCTGTGCTCCAGCTCCAGGGAAGGCAAACAATGGGAAGCAGAGCAAACGCGCTCCAATGCTGCCACCTACCTCCAGCGGCTCTGACTGCTCCTGGCAGGCCTTTAATTCCACTGGATTTGTTAAAACATGGAGCTCAAATTCAATTCCAACCATTGTCCAGCGCCGAATTGCAGGAATATTTTTGGTCGGGCTGCTCCTCTCTTGGGCCATGGGGTGATGGGTTTGTGTGTCCCATCCCTGCTCCTTCCAGGTGCGGATTCCCTCAGTGCATAAACCTTTGGTGCTCCACAGCTGGAATTCCAGTGCTCTGGCATCCTGGGGGGGCTGTTCCTGATGGCCCTTCCCTGAGGATGTTTGCAGCAGGAGGGTTGTGTAACCAGGGAAGAGGTGAACAGGCAGTTGCTGCAATGCTGATTTGGGCTGCTCCAACCTCTGCCAGGACCAAACTGCCCTTCCCTGATTAAATGGGATCTGGAAGGAGCCTGGATCCAAGGGGAAAACTAATTGCTGGTGTTTCTAAAGAAACAAAAAGTAGGCACTGGTAGAGCTGCAGTATCATCCCAAGCACAGTTTGGAAAGGCAGCAGCTTGTTCACCTGGAACTGGAGCTGCGAGGCAGGTTTTTCCAGCTCTTCCTCAGCAGGATCAGAGCTGGACAGGTCTCTGGACTTGGTGATAACAGGGAATTGCAGCACTGGGAGCTGGTGGTTTGGTGCTGGCACATGAGTGAGGAAGGATGTTACACACGGATCATCCAAGGGTTTATTGGGAACAATTCCCTCCCTGATTCCCTCTTCCTGTTCATACGGAGCTCAAGCTGTGGGAAGCAGACAAGCCACATGCTCTTCAAAGGGGGATGGCCTGGCTGACCAGCTTTCCTTCCCTTTCCCCTCCCCAGGTGTGGCAGATTCCTGAGAATGGGCTCACCCTGTCCCTGACAGAGCCGGTGGTGGTGTTGGAAGGCCATTCCAAGAGGGTTGGAATCGTGGCTTGGCATCCGACAGCCCGGAACGTGCTGCTCAGTGCAGGTACAGCCTTGGGAAGGGGCCACAGGCACCTTCCTCCTGCTCTGCTTCCACTCCAGGTGTTTGGGGAAGAGCTGTTGACTCCTATCTTTCCTCCTCCAGTTGCTCAGGTGCCTGGGAATCACAAGACTCATGGCAGTGCCTGGGAACACCAGGACACGTGGCTTACTTGTCCTTGTTGCAGCCTGTTTTACCTTCACTTTACAGGGACAAACACCAGGGAATTGTCTGGAAGAATGAACTGGAGTATTAAAGTTGTTCCAAACTTTATTTGATCTGCAATAACTGAATTCCCCACATCCCTGTTTTCATGTACTTTTCTAACAGGCCTGGGTGTTTCTCCTTTCCCCTGATCCCTGTAAGGTATCCCAGAGTCTGGCTTGGCTCCTCCAAGAAAGCTTTCACTGTCAGCATTTTCCAAATTGTCTCCTTGGCTGGTACAGTCCATGGAATGAGATTCAGATCACTGAAAATCAGTCACATTAATATGGAAATAAATTTGATAAGACATAATCCCTTGGCATTATCCTGATGCTTCCATAGCCTGACCTGTAGGTTGGATCCCAAGGAAAGCAGCCACTCCTTTTCAGCTGGATTGTTGGATGGGCTTGGGGGTTTCTATTGATAAAAATCCCTTCTGAGCTACCACTTTGGGGTTTGATTTCCTAAAAAACCTCCGGAGCTGCAGGAGGTTTATCCCTTGTTATCCTGTACACACCAGTGCTGTGACTATAGCTGTTCTTTTCCATTCTAGGTTGTGATAATGCCATCATCATCTGGAATGTGGGAACAGGAGAAGCCCTCATCAACCTGGATGACATGCACGTGGATATGATTTACAACGTGAGCTGGAACCGCAATGGTAGTCTCATCTGCACAGCTTCCAAAGACAAAAAAGTCCGAGTCATCGACCCCAGGAAACAAGAAATCATTGCTGTAAGTTCACACAATAATTAAAGAATGATTTGGGTTTCGCTCCAGCAGAGATTTACCACGAAAATATGGAAAAAGAACCTTTTGCTTGGTGTTCTCACACCACGGTCTGTCGTGTTTTCAAAGCGAGGCAGAAATTACAGGAGGAATAGCAGGAGTTGGAGGATTTGTCTAGGTTTACTGGGATTAGTGTTTGAACTAGCATTTTAGGGCTCAGTTTGAAAACCTGCAGGAGTGTAATTCCACATCTAATCCTTTTGTATAATTACAGTTCCACAGTTGTGCTTGGAAAGCAGAGGTTTAGCAGCCTGTGTGTGTTATAGCTTGCAAAGAGGTTTTCCTTGAACCTTGTAAGAGACTGACTGGCAAAGCTGCAACGAGCCAGGAATGTCCACTTCTTCTGTGGTTTGGGAATTAGTTTCTTCCCTCAAGCACCAGGATAGTTGGGTGTTGCTCCTTGGATCTCCTCCTGCGAGGAGTGTGCAGCGGCCGTTCCGTGGGACAGCATCCACCACCCCCTGGGTTTTCCTGTGCATTGCTGGGGACTGACCTGCTCCTCTCTTCCAGGAGAAAGAGAAGACCCACGAGGGGGCCCGGCCCATGAGAGCCATTTTCCTGGCAGATGGAAACATCTTCACCACTGGCTTCAGCCGCATGAGCGAGCGGCAGCTCGCGCTGTGGAACCCGGTACGGGCCCTGCCACCCTGCTGGGGACCAACCCAGCCCTGCAGACAAGGAATCGTGGAATGCTTGGGGTTGGAAGGCACCTGAAAGGCCAACGAGTCCAAGCCCCTGCCCAGGTTGCTCCAAGCCCAGTCCAGCTTGGCCTTGGACACTTCCAGGGATGGGGAGTCCACAGGCTCTGCGGGCACACTGTGCCAGGGCCTCCCCTCCCTCACAGGGAAGAATTTCTTCCTAAATTCATAGGTTGTTCCTTCTTCCATCTGCTGCCTGCTCCCATGCCAGAAGGTGTTCCGTGATTTAGGCTGGGTGGTCACTCAGTGAAGGAACTGAGTTTTCTCTTGTGCCTCTCCAAGAGCTGCAGCTTGGACGAGCCTGGGAAGATGCACAGGGAGCAGAGAGGCTGTGGGAAGGTCACTTGCCTCCATGTCTTGTACGGGTAGAGCAGCACAACAGCAATCCCAGAGGGATCCAGGTTGGAAAGGACCACCTGGATTGTGTCCAGGTGGCTTTTGAATACCCCCAGGGATGGAGCCTCCATCCCGTCATCCATCACCCATCCCATCACACTGACTAACTATGTCACATATTTCCCTTGACTTGGTGGATTTTCTTGGCCCCTGTTTTTATTTAATTTTGTGATTAAAATGCCCTTGGGGGAATGAATCAGCTCGTGAACATTCCCAGCACTTGTTGTAGCACACAGATCCTTCCGGGTGCTGCAGACACCACTGGGAGCTCCCTGGCTGCAGAGCTGTGAATAATTTAGATCCTGTGTTAGCAGGAGCTTTCCTAATCCTCATTAACATCCCTGGAATTCTTTATTTCCAGAAGAACATGGAGGAGCCAATTGCCCTTCACGAGATGGACACCAGCAACGGGGTCCTGCTGCCATTCTACGACCCAGACACCAACATCATTTACCTGTGTGGAAAGGTAGGGAGAAGCTTTGGAATCTGTGGTGGGAATGGTGGCTCTGAAATGTTCCCCAAGACTGGGGGAGGTACAGCCTAAAACTCAGCACTACAGAGGAACTGGGCTGGCCTGGAATGGGTTTGATCCTCACTCCACAGGACCTGGGAAGGTCTGGAGTGTACCTGGATTTTCCTTTGACATGGATTGACTGAGGTAAAGCTGCTCTTAAAGCACCAAATCCCATCCCAGTACCAAAACTGCTCTTGTTGGTGTTGACCTGGATGATTCTACATCATTTTAGATATTTTAGATGTTTAGACATTTTAGATATTCTCCTCCTCGTGCCTGAGGATGATGGTGGAGTGTGTGGCAATACTCCCTGTAATTTTGGGGGTTAAATAATAGAAAACTGGAGTCAGGTTCTCCTTTCTAAAAGCAATTTGTGCTCTAAAGTTCCCACCTGTGATGCCACAGCTTTGAACTTCCTACAAATAGGAGACAAAGACATGATGATCAAGGAGTTAAAGGAGGCTCCACACAAGAACCATCAGGAATCCCATCCTTGTAACAGCTAATGAGGAGTATTTGGTTTACATCTGCCAGCTCTCCTGCTGTTCCAGGGATCCTAGTGCCTGGAGTTAAGGACACTCTGGTTCACAGCCTTTCTGCCTGACTGTGGCAGGAAGTTCAGCTTTTCCACAAGAGGAAAAGTGGGAGCTCCCAGCCTGGAGCACCAGCTCAGGTCCCTGCTCCAAGTGTTTAGAGCAGGACTTGGAGGAACTGTTCAGTGTTTTAGCTTTGTGGTTTTAGCTTAAAAAAACCCAGCTTTAAGCTGTCCTTGGGGGGAAAGGCTGTGGGCGAGGCCGAGCTGGGCACGGGGAGCTGTGTCTCTGCAGGGTCTCCTTGTCCCCACAGGGCGACAGCAGCATCCGCTACTTCGAGATCACGGATGAGTCCCCGTATGTTCACTACCTCAACACCTTCAGCAGCAAAGAGCCGCAGAGGGGGATGGGGTTCATGCCAAAGAGGGGCCTCGACGTCAACAAGTGTGAGATTGCCAGGTAAGGACAGCTGCTCCCTGACTGAGACCCCTCAGTCAGGTGCGGCGGGATGGAAGCTGGCTTGGGGAACTTGGGGAGCAGTGGAAGCAGCAGAGCAGTGAGCAGCAGGCAGCCATGATCCAGAAAGTGTGGGAAGGGCAGGGAACATCTTAGGAGAGCATGTCTGTCACTGCAGTAGGGAACATGGTAGGGAATGTGCTTGGGTTCTTCTCCTGGGTAGCAAGCGATGGGATGAGAGGAAACAGCCTCAAGTGTTTCTAGGGGAGGTTTAGGTTGGATATTTAGAGAAAATTTCATCATGGTAAGGGTGGTCAGGCACTAGAACAGGCTGCCCAGGGCAGTGGTGGAGTCATTATCCTGGAGGGGTTTAACAGATGTGGCACTTGGGGACATGAGCCAGTGGTGACCTTGGCAGCGCTTGGGAACAGTTGGACCTGGTGATCCAAGGGCTTTTCCAACCTACATAATTCTGTGATTCCATAGCACTGCTCCTTTCCCCTCTCCTCTGTGCCCTGTCCCCTGTGCTGTGTGTGAGCAGCAGACCCGAGCTCCTTTGTCCTCACTCTGAGTCCCTCTCCCTTCCCGTGCCAGGTTCTTCAAGCTCCACGAGAGGAAGTGTGAGCCCATCATCATGACGGTTCCCCGCAAGGTGAGCACTGCCCTGGGCACGAGGTTTGGAGCAGCTCGTGGCCCCCAGAGCCCCTGACCAGTCCATCTCTTGTGCCTTGCAGTCTGACCTCTTCCAGGACGACCTGTACCCGGACACCGCCGGCCCCGAGGCGGCTCTGGAGGCAGAGGAGTGGTTTGAGGGGAAGAATGCTGACCCCCTCCTCATCTCCTTGAAGCATGGCTACATTCCAGGCAAGAACAGGGACCTCAAGGTGGTCAAGAAGAACATACTGGACAACAAACCTGCGGCGAACAAGAAGAGTGATCTCACCAATGCTCCAAAGAAAGCAGCGGATGCCTCAAACCCCGTGAGTGAACTCCAGGAGCTTTGGGGGTGGTGGACTGAGGTGGTGCTGCCTCTTCAGGGGGAGGTGTAACAAAGCTCAGGAATGTGTGACTTGAGTATCCCGGGATTTGGGTGGCCTGGAGGTGAGGTGGTGCCTGGTTGTGGTGTTCCAGGCAAAGTGTCCATGGCTCCCTCCCCAGGGGCAGCTCCAGCCTCTGCTCTGGGACCAGGGATAAGACCCATGGAATGGCTGAGGCTGTGTCAGGGGGATTTAGGTTGGATGTCAGGGAAAGGTTCTTCCCCCAGAGGGTGGTTGGGCACTGAACAGGCTCCCCAGGGTTTGGTCACTTCCCCAGGCTGCCAGAGCTCAGAGAATGTTTGGATGATCCTCTCAGGGACAGGGTGGGATTGTTGGAGAGTCTGTGCAGGGCAAGGGGCTGGACTGGAGGATGCTGGTGCATCCCTTCCAACCCAGGCTGTTCCATGATTCTATGACCCTTCAGGTTTCTGTAGCTGTGGAAGGTTACTGGGAATTGTTTTTCTAAATCATGGAATTGTTAAGATTGGAAAAAACCTTTAAGATCAATTCCAACCATAACCCAGCACCACCACCATGTTCACCACTAACACATATCCCTTGGGGCACAAAGGAAAGCTTGGCTTGTTGTTCCAGCCCCTCTTGCCTGGGAGAGGTCCTGTGCTCCTGCTTTTGTGTAGAACATGGACAGTGGGACATGGAACCTCCAGAGGAGGTTGTACAGGTGTTGGGGGCTGTAGCTAATGCATGGAATCCTGGAATGGTTTGGTTTGGAATGGATCTTAAAGCTCATCCAGTCCCACCCCCTGCCCTGGGCAGGGACACCTCCCACTACCCCAGGTTGCTCCAAGTCATGTCCAACCTGGCCTGGAACACTCCCAGGGATGGGACACAGTAACCCATGGAGGTGTGGGAGTGACAGCTATACAGTAGATCCATAAATCACAGAATCATGGAATTGTTAAGGTTGGAAAAGCCCTCTAAGACCATCAAGTCCAACCGTTCCCCCAGACTGCCTGTTAAAGAGCAGATACTGGTCCAGTACATCCTGGAGATGCTGCTCCATGCCCTGAGCATCCCAGCTGCTCATCCCTCGCAGAATCCCGTTGGGAGGAGCCCTTCCCTTGGAAAACCCCACCCGCAGAGCCCTCCTCACACACACCCTGTGTTGCCTTCCAGCAAAACGAAGCCAAATTGGACGAGATTTTTAAAGAGCTGAAATCCATCAAGGACATGATCTCCAACCAGGATGAGCGCATCTCCAAGCTGGAGCAGCAGATGGCAAAGATGGGGGACTGAGGGGCCCCAGGCCAGGCACATCCCAGCTCCCAGTGCAGCCAGCAGCAGCCTGCAGCATTCCAGCCTGAGCTTCCCTGTCCTCCCAAACCCACGTCAATGAGAGCCAATGATTTCAAGCCAAGCTTTCTAGTGAAAGATTTTTTTCGCTTCCCGATGTTCCAATGAATTTCTGTGACTGTGTCAAACAAGACAAAACAACAAGTGCTACTTTTACAAGATTTTTTTTTTTTTCCTCCAGATGTTATGACGAATCCATGAAAAACAAATCCATTCTGACTTTCGGTGTCATGCCCAAATATCTTTTTTCTAGATTTAGGGACCAATGCCACATTGTTCTTAACCATTTTTTTTTCTAAAGTTGCCAAAAAAATAGAAAAAAATCACTTTTATTTTTCTTATTTGCCACTTTGCAGTATTTGTGTTTCCATTCCAAGGGACCAGGGGTGTGTGGTGGGTGTTTACATATGCAGAGAACAAAGCTAAAGCTATTTTGTATAAAACCTCAATTTGGAACAATCAGGTGGGTTCCTTTCCCTGCTGAGACCCTTTGGAATTGGGATGAGCTGCCTTTCCTGCTCCCTAATGTGTCCCCAGCCTCGATGTCTGACAGGAAAATATAATAATTCTGAAAGAGGGGATTCATCCCACAAAATCCCTTTCCTTCTTTTCCCCCAGAACTTTTAACCCATGCACGAGAATCAGGTGAGCTGTGGGACTCCAGCAGGAGGTGGAATTCTGTGGTGCCCCACTCAGCTCCCTGGATGCTAAAAAATCCCTGTTCCTGCCCCACCAAACTCCTCAGCTCATGGATCTTTTGGAACCCAGATCAGCCCCTTGCACCAGTGCTGATGTTTGGAATTTTCTCTCCTTCCCAGCCAGCATTAGGAGCAGGAAGGTGACTTTTCCATGGTGATTCTCCAAAAAAAACCCACCCCTGGTGTTACTTTTTTACCATTTTTCTCCTCTCCATCACTCCCTGCCTCCCACCCCACCACGCTGGAAAGCTTTGCAGGAAAGAATTTGTTCCAGGATCAGATGAGTGGCTTGCAACCCCTGACTCCCTGCACCCCTTCTGAGTGGAAGGGACTGGGGAGGGTGGTTTTTTCCCAGTCTGGAGAACTGGTTTCTCACACGTTCCTTTGGGGAGAGACCCCATGAGCATTCCAGGCTGGCCAGGCTCCTCCTGGAATTCCATGGATGCCTTGGCTCAGCAAAGCTGTGCTCAGGTGGGGTCTCCCCTGCCAGGGGGCTGCCAGGGGTGGGGCAGGCTGGCTCCCTG
Organism: Calyptomena viridis; assembly: GCA_013390005.1. NCBI lineage: Eukaryota > Metazoa > Chordata > Aves > Passeriformes > Eurylaimidae > Calyptomena > Calyptomena viridis. The sequence goes on along the minus strand of WEIV01018857.1, from coordinate 4,983 downwards.
CTCCCAGGCTGTGTCCCTGTGCTGGGAATGGGATACAGGGCTCCCTGAGCTGGGTCAGGGCCACCCACGCTGTGCCAGGGAGTGGTGACAGCCCATCTGGAATCCAAACGTGGGCAAAGACCATCAGCTGTCCAGGAGCTCTGGATGCCCATCCCAGCTGGACTCTGTGCCCGTGGCAGCTCCACGTGTGGGAGCTCCCACCCTGTGTTCCCTGCCTGGAACATCCAGTGGGACGTGTGTCCCTTGGTCCAGGCTGAATTAATTGATTGGGGATTTATTTTTTCCGTTAGTTTAGCTAGTAATTCTCCCAATTTTCCTTTTTTTCCCAGTGTTTGCATGTTCTGAACTTCCAGGTTAAGGGTTCCCTGCTGTGGAGGGATGTGTGTGTGTGGAGGTGGAGCCACGCCGTGGGAACGGCTGGAGAGGCACGAGGATGGGACAGAGAAAGTGGAGGATGTGCGAGGATTGCAGAAAAGTGGGATTTCAGTGTTTTAGAGACGAGTGGCATCCCCTGCCCTGTGCCTGTGGATCCACAATCCAGCCGCCCCGGGTTCTTTGGCTGTTTGGTGATGTTCCTGTATTGCAGTAAATGCCTGAGATGTGTATTTTTATGAATTTTTCTTTTGGAAACTAAACCCGAAGATCATTATCCCCAAAGTGGTGATTTCTGTGTTGATTTGTACCTGTGACTTCAGGGTTGTGTGCTTGGGGACCTCGGGTTTGTTCCTAAAATTGGAAGGTAATCAGTTTCTGGGAGCCGCTGGATTGAGAGGCCCAGAGGTGGGGATGTGGGATATGGCCCCTGGGGCCGTCCTGGATTTTTGTTTTTAGCCTGTACTTTATTTAAATGAACTGATGCCTCGCCAGGCTCAACCAGAGTCAGTGCCTGAAGCTTTTTGTAGCCGTGATATCCCGGGAGAGAACCAGCCCAGTCCGGAGAGACGCGCTCTTATAGAGCGGCCAGAGTATCTGTCCAAATATTTGCTTCCATTTTAAAAAAATAAAAGTCATTGATTATAAACTGCCTCTGCTTTGCTTTTTCTTTGGTTCTCGGCGTCCTGCGCCTGCCCTTGGCATTCCAGGTGTGGTCAATGACCAGGATATTAAATGATGGACACCTGAGCAGGGGGATTGTGGACGAAGGGACCTTTGGGAGCCCCAGCTCTTGTCCCGGGAGAGCCACGGCCCATCCCTGGGGTCACACATGGATTTTCCTCATCAGTGATTCCCAGTGTGTGATCCCAAGAGCTTGGCTGGATGTGGGATGTGATGGCACAGACAGGCTGGGGGGGGCTCAGAGTGAAGTGACATGGGAGCGATGTGTTCCCAGGAAGGAACACTCTTCATTGGGAGTGCCCTGGAGCTGGGGGGTTCGTTCTGCTCTTCCCCAGCTGAAACCTGCTTCCAGGAGGCAGGAAGCCTGGAACGGCAGAGAGCCTGGGCTGGACAGATCATCGTTTATTCCGCCCAGGTTTGAGCCTTCTCGAAACTGCAACGTTTTCACTGGGTGTTGCACAACCACCTCCAGCAGCCTCTGGAAGACCCCGACCCCCCCAGCAGGGCAGGGATGCTCCCGGAGAGGCGACGCCCCCAGGGCACCTGGATGCATCCCGGGCGATGCTCATCCCGCGGATCTGAACCCTTTCTCCCATCCAGCCGCAAGGCGGAGGGTTCCGAGAAGGGCGGGGGTGCCGGTGTTTCCGGGCGGGGGGTTGTTGACACCCCGAGCCCGTTCCTGCGGATGTTCTTTCTCTTGCAGCACCTTCCTGCGGCCGCGCCTCCCGCCCGCTGCCGCCCGCGGTGGGGGTTTCCTGTCGTGCCGGTGCCTCGGGGCCGCGACAACACCCAGCAGCCCCCCGAGAGCCCCCCGAGAGCCCCCCGGGCATCCTGGGGCCCGTGCTGAGAGAAGGAGTCCGGCNGTGCCAGGCCCTCACCTGTGATTCCTGCAGCTTCGGATCCCACCACGTCCCCTGGCACAGGTGAGCCCCGGTGGTTCGGCCCCAGGGATGCTGTGAGTGTAAAGGGGGTGCTCGGGGTCCCTGAGGGTGCCACGCTCCGTGCTGGCCCCTGGGGTTTTGGGGAGGTGGGTGGGCGCTTTGGGGATGTGGAGGCCTCCTGGGACGCTGGGAGCGTTGAGCCGTGTCTGGATGCTGTTGGGTGTGGGGCCGCTGGTGCCTCGGGGGCTTCCGCACGACGGAGCTGCCG
>WEIV01018855.1:1537-55113 GCA_013390005.1 Calyptomena viridis | reverse complement strand
TAACCCAGTAGCCTTTGTTAAACACACACAGCAGAATATGCCAGCTGTTGAAAATATCCACATTAGTCTGTGGTGTTTAAAGCAATAAGGTCATCAATTCTTCCATATCCCACATTAACATGCTAAGAATAGAGCTATTTATAGGAAGTATTGAAAATCCATTTTAATAATATAAGCATTGTTCATTTCTCATCAGCCTTTATTTTTGTGGACACTTTAATAAATAAATGGTGTACTCTCAAAGCTTTCTTCATTCACAAGGAAAGAAGAGATATTAGCTTTATTCCCATTTAATGGAAATTTCTGATCTTAAAAAGACCCATAAATGTTAGGATTAAGTTAGAACAGGAAACCTGAAGGATATCTAAATCTAATCTAGTCCTTGGAATTTGAATTCATTAAGTGGGTCTAAATGATATGTATATATGTATTTCCTTTAAATTATGATTTTTTTTTGATATCCAAAACATAAGGTACAATGAAATAATGCGAAATCTGATCAGAAATTCTTAATATATGTGCATTTTCACATATAGAAACATAGAAGTTAACAAAAATCAGAGAGAGAAAAAGAAGAAAGTCTATTATGAAAATACCATTTTATCCTGTATTTTTGCACATAGTATCAGAAAACTACACATAGCTTCACAGTATGGAAAGATCAAGCAGAGCTGTATAGAGATCGTATTGTGGAAACCACCCTATGTGGGAGTCTTTAAAACAGGAAACCAAAATTCAGAAGCATGGAAAGTTTGATCTGAGTTTTTCCAAACAATTTTTGCTGCCTAATCTTGTGTACCATGCCTTGATGCTCATGTCCTCTGGTCTTGGCAATTGAATGGAAAGATGAGGATCATAACATAAAAACAGAATATGGCAAATTAATGGGAGTTTGCATTCTTTTACTGTTCATTACCATCATGTCATCTAGAAAGTTATGTAATTCTGTTGGATTAATATTCAAGTCAGCAGTAACATTATCATATCTACATAGAAATTATTTGTTTCAGCTCTAAAAGCACATTGAGAACACATGACATAAGAACAAAAGTAAATGGAATATTAACATACTCTATTTCAGATTCATATCCTCATTACACAGACAAAGCAAATCTTGTAAATGTTATATGGAAACATAATCTGAAAAGTTCCTGTCACTAATATTTATAATGAATATTGCCTCAACCAACCTCAACAATCCTGTTATCAACTGCCAACATATTTAAGATAGGATACCTCTTTCCTTGTAGTTGTGAGGGTTATAAATTATTGAGTGTGTCTAAATAACTTCTCTCAATTAACAGGTGATATTTTTCCTATGTCATACCACATATTTATTGGATGCAGACTTTAAAGTACTAGATGTGCAGGCTGCCATCACTTATGCTTACTTACAAAGTCTCTACATAGACAACTCACCCTCAGTGAAATGTATAACTCAAGACAACGCTTCTGTATTCACTATTTCAGCTTTCTTGCTATGGTGTTTTGTTGGGGTTTTTTTTTGGTTTAGAAGCCGATTTAGGAATATCTCTTGTTTTTCCCCATACTAGGAGATAATCACTTAGAGAAGGATTAAGAAAAGTTTAGGAAGGGGAGGGTTGTTGTTGTCTTTTTTTGTGTTTTTTTATCTTTCTTTTGTTTGTTTGTTTGTTTTTTAATGTAAGTGTTGTTTTATAGCTGGCAGATTTTTCCTAACACATTACTTGTAGTGACTTTCTGCGTAATTGTCACCTTCCTTTTCCTTTCACTTAGCAATGCACTTTGGATTGCTGTAGTCCAGCTGTGAACCTGAAACAATTTCAAAGTGACAGAATGATGGAAGCTTACATTTCAGTAAAATCCTTTTATGCACCCTAATGAGTCCAGGTTTTGTGCTCAGTGAACATTATTTTAATTTGGTGTTTCAAAAAGTAGTATATAAAGTTGTGTTGACTGACAAAAGGAAGTTCTCTTTTCCTTCTATGCAGGAAAAGATTCTAAGAACTTGGGAAAAAAATTTAAAGAAAAATAAAAGTATGGTAAAAAAGTATGGTAAATGGTAAAAATGGTGTGACTTCATGGCTTTTGCTGAAAAGCCAAAGAACAAGAATTATTATAAGCTAGATTTTCAAAGATGCATTTATTATTATTGATGGTAACAGAAACGTCTCTGAGCACCTCTACATGACGTTTCCTATGTTTTAGTTTAACCAAATATTACCTATACCAAAATAAAGATTCAGGCAATGTTTTAAAGCATGCAGGAAGGCAGTATTTACTTTTGCCTTCCAATTAATTTACTTTATTATGGACCCTAAACATTTGTGCTACTGCACAAAAAATAATTTCAAAAGAGAAAGTGTCATTAACAATAATTGTCCACCTGGCAGCCATTGCAAAGTGTACACTCACATGCCAAGTGTCATAGATAATTAAATGCTCATCTTCCCATGAGATAGAGATGCAACAAAAGCAAGTCACAAGGAGTGGGGAATACAGGTGACCTTAAAACTGCTCAGAAGAATTTCTCAGTAACAAAAGCAAAGTGAGTACGAGACAAGGCAGAGTCAGTTTGCTCTATTCTGACAATTCTCTCCATTACACTAGTGCCCAGCCTTCACATTTTAAACACTGGACAATAAACAACAAAAAAGCAATGAAATTGTTTTCATCCTCTTTTATTGGTCACATTGGCCACTGCATCTGTACTCCCATGCCCCTTCTTGCATTCTGTCTTTGAGCAGGAGACTCTTCAGAAATTTCAGTTTCTGTCCCCATCTTTGTGTTTCTGTGATGTCTTATATTCTGCAGTTTTTTTAACGTTGTAACACCAAATAATTTTATAATAGTTTTTAAAATGGAGTAAATTATCATAATACAAGTCATTGAACACTAGGAATTTCTTGTTTCCAAGGGTAAGAAAGAAGACCCTGGCAAATGAGGTCTAGGAATGTGATCATACCCAATTGAGACCCTGGCAGTATAAGCATGTAATTTGGAAATTTCTGATACCCTGTCAACTCCTCCATCCATTTCATTTACACCTTTGAGTAATCTCTTTAAGTTTACTGACCTGTTGGATTTCAAAACTTTGATATTACCCACTAAACAGAAAATATTATATCATAATCACAAAGAAAGGGACTAGCATAGCAGAGGGTGAACGTTCACTGAAAACAAAAGCAGCTCAGTCCCTGTGCTTTTTTTCCCAGGTGTTTAACTTGTGTTGGAATATTAGGGGTTTTAAATAATAATCATGGGATCATAGAATGTAAATGGTTGGAATGAACCTTAAAGACCATCTAGTCCCTACCCACACTGCCTGGGACATCTACCACTAGACCAAGTAGCTCAAGGTCTTACCCAACCTGATTTTGAACATTCCCAGGCTTGGGGCAACCACAACCTCCCTGGGCAATCTGTTCCAGTGTCTAATCACCATCACAGTAGAGAATTTCTTCCTAATATCAAACCTAAATTTCCTGTCTTTCAATTTGTACACATCCCTCCTAGTCTTATCACTACCGTTCCTGATGAAGAGTCCCTGTCTGACTTCCCTATAGAACCCTTCAGATACTGTAAGGTTGCTATGAGGTCTCCACGCAACGTTCTCTTCTCCAAGCCGAACAGCTCTAACTTTCTGAGCCTGTCTTCAAAAGGGAGGTGCTCCAGTCCTCTTATCAAATTCGTGGCCCTCCTCTGAACTTGCTCCATATCCTTCTTATGTTGGAGGCACCAAAACTGTACGCAGTACTCCAGGTGGGGTCTCACAAGAGCAGAGTAGAGGGGGAGAACCACCTCTCTTGACCTGCTGGCCAGATTCCTTTTGATGCAGACCAGGATTTGGCTGGTTTTCTAGGCTATGAGTACACACTGCCTGCTCGTGAGTTTTTCATCAACCATCACCCCCAAGGCTGTCTCCACAGGGCTGCTCTCAATCACTTCTCCACCCAACCTGTACATGTGCCTAGGATTGCCAAGAGTCAGATGCAGGACCTTGCACTTTGCTTTTTTGAAGTTCATGTGGTGTGGATTGGCCCATCTCTCAAGTCTGTCAAGGTCCCTCTGAATGGCATCCCTTCCCTCCAGTGTGTCAACTGCACCACACAGCTTGATGTTGTCAGCAAATTTGCTGAGGGTGCACTTAATCCCACTATCCATGTTGCTGACAAAGATGTTGAACAGCATCAGTCCAAGTACTGGCCCCTGGGGGACACCACTCATCACTGGTCTTCACGTGGTCAATGAGCTGTTGACCACAACTCTATGTGTGCAGCCATCCAGCCAGTTCTTTATCCATCGAACGGTCCATCCATCAAATCCATGTCTGTCCAAGTTAGAGACAATGATGTTGTGTGAAACGGTGACAAAAGCTTTGCCAGGTAGATGATACCAGTTGCTCTGCCGCTATCCACTAGTGCTGTAGGCCCATCACAGAAGGCCACCAAATTTTCCAGGCACAATTTCCCCCTTGTAAAACCATGTTGGCTGTTACAAATCACCTTTGTTTTCTATGTGCCTTAGCTTAGTTTCCATGAGAATCTGCTCCATGATCTTACCTAGAACAGACGTGAGACTGACTGGTCTGTAGTTCCTCAGGTCTTCCACTTTTCCCTTTTTAAAAAGAGGGGTTATATGTCCCTTTTTCCAGTTGTCAGGGACTTCATCTGACTACATTTTTGATTTCTCAAAAATGACAGGTAGTGATTTAGTAACTTCATCTGCCAGCTCCCTGTCATCCACCTTCAGAGGAGTATACACTCAGGTTCCTCAGATGGTCTTGAGCCTGATCCTCTCCAACACTGGGCTTAAAGTCTTCATTCTCCCAGTCTCTGCATTTGTCCTTCTTGACTTGGGAAACATGGCTGGAGCACTTGCTGTTCAAGACTGAGGCATAGAAGTCACTGAGAACCTCAGCCTTCTCTTTGTCCAGGGTAGCCAACTCTCCCTCTTCCTTCAGGAGACGACCTACATTATCCCTAATCTTTCTCTTGCTTGCAACATATGTATGTAAACCCTTCTTGTTATCCTTAATATAATCCTAGCCATATTCAATTCTCTGAGCCTTGGTTTCCCTAACCTGATCCCTAGCTTCCCATACAATTTTCCTTTATTCCTCCCAGGCCACCTGTTCTCATTTCCACTTCCCAAAAGTTTCCTTTTGTGCTCTGAGTTTGCAAAGCAGCTCCTTGTCTTTCCATGGAGGCCTCCTGGCATTTTTGCCTGATTTTTTCCTTATAGAGATGCATTGCTCCTGAGCCTGGAGGAGGGGATACTTGAAATTCAGACAGCATTGTTGGACCTCTCTGCCTTCCATGGCTCAATCCCATGGAACTCTACCAAGCAGGTCCTTGAAAAGGCCAAAGTCTGGTCTCCTGAAGTCCAGGACAGTGAGCTTTCTGCATGCCCTTCTCACTGCCCTGATAAACTCGGACTTCACCATCTCGTGGTCACTGCAGCAAAGGCTGCCTTGAAGCGCTGCATTCCCCACCAGCTCCTCCCCGAGTTAAAGTTTGCGCAGAGTAATTGGTGAGAAAATGAAAAAAGAGACTAGTTAAAGTTCAAGATTACTCGCTCTCTTCTATACGGACTCATATACAGAGTTTATCAGTGCTCTAAGACTCTTCCAATAAACAATGTCACATCTATCATATGTTGGTTCCTCTCTTATCTCCTGCCCCAAGGGAGAACTGCATGCCTGCATACTGTAGCATGTCTTACTATGGCATGTTTTCTAGGGTTTTAGTTGTGAATTTATAAATTACTATTGAGAAAGATCAGAGAGAAAAGCACCTTGTAGGGGGAATAAAACAGTGAGGTTTATGAGAGCACCTTTGGGAAGAATTAGCTCCATATTTGGAACTGACATATGAGAAGACTGAGCCTCATGACAAACAACATACTCCCATTGGAGGGTAGAAGTCTGCTGCATCATAAAAGAGAAGGTGTCGGTCATCATTTCTACCAAAGAGCTTTGGGGAAAACACATAGAGCATCCCAGGAAAAAACTTGAAGATGAGAATTAAGAATCCAAATTTGTTTCATAGTCCTACAAGAAGTGCCAAGGAAAGTATGGAAGCAATGTTGAAAATAAAGCAAGAACCAAAATAATCAGTTGAGTAAATGAAAAAGCTACAGGCAAAATTATTTAAGACATCTACAATGTTGTGCAGTGATAACCTTGCAGTGTGTGTGCTCTTGGGGATAGAGAGTAACAGATAAGAATAAAAGAGGTAGACATGGATATAAATGGCAGAATGGAATACTAATACAGCACACCATGAGCTCATACACTAATATAAGCTATTAGTCAAGCTTAAAACCCACTCGCTTCTACCTAAACAGTAACTTGGTTGCAATATTTTCACAGGTCCACCGTAGACTGAACTCTGTAATTTCTCTGTAGTTCTCATGACAAAACTACTGCACACCTGTCATAGTTATAGGGGCTGGGACTAGTTTATCACTATGAGGGTATAACCAAACCTGTGTATTCTATAACCTCTATGTCATTCCTGATGGGTTGTTAATGATAAATCATTGGTAGCAGCTTCCCAGAGCACATTTCACACCTCAGGCCACAATAGGCAAGGAAAGAGATCAGGGGAGACATTTACACCTCCACACCCAGCTGGAGGGGTCCTCCCTGCTAATGATCCCAGCTGCACTGACACAACAGGCACTTACAATGGCCCACATCATCAAAGGATCCAAAAATATTCCAGGACTCACAGAGATAAAACAACCATTGTGACCTCCCTGCCCTGAGGGAGGTACTGGGGATATATAATCCTTGGAATCTGTAAATGGGGTACCTCCTCACCGGACCCAGAGGGAGAACAGAACTCCAGCAGGACTGTGACTACCACTCTTGGAGGGACTGCTACCATCTTCTTCAACAGAACGGCTGTCTTCCACCGGACCATCATCCCAGCTACCAGGTTTTTCCTTTCTTTCTTTCTGCTCTGCACCCAGGGGCACCACACAGTGCTGAGGCAGGGGCTTACTACCACTGTGCTGTTCCTGTCCCAGGGGGGTTGGGTTGTACTTTGTTCTTGTGGGTCAAAGCAGTTTTGTTATCTTGTGCCATTGTATGTATTGTGATCTTTTTAGTAAAATTGTAGCTCTGACTTGTGGTCTCTCCAAATCGGGTTCACTTCTCTCACCTGTTTACTTCCAAACCAGCACAATATCTCTGGAGGAATGTGTTTTAGCCATTGCAGCTGGCTGTGCAATGGTCTGACTTCTCACCAGCAATTCACAAAAGGGATGACTACAGAATCATTTTCCTTCCATTTCTGTTATAGGGTCCAAGTGGCATGGAAGACAGATCTTCCTATTGATAGATTTTGCCAAAGTGTGAGGAAGAGTTGTTTTGTTTTGCTTTCCATAAAGGCCACTCCTTTCCCTTTTTCTCCTTTGGTCACTGTCAGAATATGATCCTATGATAATCTGCTTTGAAATGCCATGCACTGTTTAACGTCTTGAAATGGATGCTCCTATTTATAGTAAAAAATAAGAGAGGAACACTGTGAATTTCAATGGTTAGGTATATACAAACTGATAGAAAGTGTTACAAGACCCTGTGAAATGCCTGCCTTTCCTTAACCAGGTTCAAACAACAAATGATTCCCTTGTTTTGATAGAATTTGATCAGTATAAGAGAGATAAAAATTCATTCCATAGTCCATACAGGCACAAGAAGTGTTCTTGCTTGGTAGCTTGGGCAATTTTTTCATTTATTTTAATGATCAGAAATTAGTCTTATGTTTGATGTTTCATATGTATATTTTAATAAATGTAATATGACATAGTCCATTCATGTAAGAACATAATTTTAACATACAGCTACTATCTTTTGCCTATTATGTCTCTCTCTCTCTCCAGTACTCTCATGCATACACAGACACACTCTCACACTCTACTATATTCTAATTTAACTAGTTTTATAGCTTTCTCATTCTGGTGACAGCACCAACCATTTATGGTTTTAATGCAGTGCAGAGGCATAAATAAAATGTGCTACCAGTGTTTGAAGTAATTTTAGAAATTACGATGCATTTTTATACTGTAAAACATAAAGAACACTACCATAGACAGCAACATTTTTATAATTCATTCTAATTAAAAAAACCCAGTCTGCCTTTAAATTTAATTAGAATGAACCTTCTATAGGAGACATGTTGGAAGCCAAATAATTTGCGTATTTGCAGATGATGCATTGTGTTGAATACAGGCTTGGTGCCAAAAAAATTATCGGAGAAGTCTTTGTATGTTAAAGACACTTCAAGTAGCAATGCAAGCTACTGATTGATGGATTTCGAATTCTTGGAGCCCCATTCTGTAGATTTAAAGTCATGCAGATGTATTTCCCCTCTGATTTACTGCTAAACAGATGGTTTCAGTGTCATAACATTTTACACAAATGAGCTCAAACCACTACTGCATTGTCATTTTTAAAAAATATATCTGAACATCATGTCTATTAGAATTCCCTAATTCTCTTAGAAGGATTTATATTTAAGTGCTAATACACTTCAGGGTAGGTATAAACAAAACTGGTTTATACCATGTATATAAATACATGGGAAGACGAAATGGTACATTCCTTAGTTTGTGTGCAGTTCCATTTCTTGGACATGACAGAATTTTTAACTTCTGTAGCTGAACGTTAAATGTTTTTTCATCACAACACATCAGCTGTGTAACAAGACAACAAAGATCTGTTAACCTGCCCCATAGACCAGTGCCCACTAACAAGGGAGTTTGATAGAAGAACATTCAACAAAGCACAGGCACAAGCACAATTCTAGCTCATTGTGAAACTGTCATGGTTTGACTCTGGCTAAAAGCCAAGAGCCCACACATAGATCTAAAATTCTCAGAGAAAGGAAAAAAAAAACCTCCGACTTTTGTGATAAGGATTACAAGCAACTGTTTATTAACTACTTCACACAAGCAAAACAGGCTCTAACTTAGAATGTTAAGAGTTTACTACTACAACTACAACTACTACTAAAATCAGAGCTTAAGAGTTTAAGGGTGAGCAGTTTGATAGTTGTTACAGACACCTTTCTGCCCCCCCACCCCTCCCTTTTAAGATCCTTCACCTTCCCCCAACAGCTTGGGAAGGCAGGTGTGTGTGTGGGGGGGGTTACAATCAGAGATTTTCTTTGCTGCTGTTCAGAAGAGTGAGAGAGTCCCACCCCAGCTTTCCTCGTGGGGTCTTCTCCACGGAAACAGTCTGTTGCAAACTGCTTCTTAGTGGATTTGTTACTAACAACAGTTTTTCAGGTCCTGTTGTCACATAAGTCACTTTACCATAGGTTGCAGTCATTCACATGCCAGCTGCTCAGCTGCTTCAATGTGGGTTCTTCCAGGCCACCAGTCCTCCCAAGAAATGCTGCTCTGCTACTCAGTGTGGGTCTCTTCTTCCCATGATCCACAAGACTCTATTAGGTCTCTGCTACAGCAAATGTCCCACAGGTTCACAGCCTCTCTCCTCCAGCACTTCTGCTCTGCACAGAAATCTTCCAGTCTTTCCACGGGTGTGCTACAAATCCCTGCTCCTATGATCCCCCACAGTTTTCCTGGGGCCCTATTCCAGTGTTTAAGGCATCTTCTCTTTCTCCTCTCTCTGACCTTGGTGTTAATCAAACTCCTCACCCTCCTCTCTCTTAAGCCGCCATGATGTTCTGCCCAGCTTTTTCTACTCCTTCTTAAATATGTTATCACAGAGGTGTTGTTGCCTGACCTTGGCTAGCTTAGAGCAGAGAAAAAACTCTAGCAGCTTCTTAAAGAAGCCTCTCTCCTAGCCTCCCCAGCTAATAAAAAACTCTGGCTACTTAAAACCACAACAGCAGGCTGTCTTAGGATACTCACAAACTATTTAACATTTCTAGGGATTTATTTTAAGGTTTTACATGAACAATTTCACATCCACCAGAGGAAAAGCAGCTTCTCAAAGGTCTAGTGTAGGGCTATGGTTTCCCAATGGTTTTCAAAAGTAATTTTATTTGGAGTCTTTGAAAATGGAACAGCTGATTGTCTATAGTCATCTGCAGATTGACTTTATCCCTCTTAATTTTTCACACAAAGACCTATAACACTGATGCTTCTGCTTGTCTTTGTGACCCTAAATGTGAAAGAATGTTTATTGTTGCTGAAGTTCCAGAATAACTTCCATCTTTGACAGATGACAGCTATCAGTATCAAATTCTTAGGAGTTTTAAGTAACTTTTATTTGATGACTTGGGTAGTGGCTTGTGGTAGATTGACCCTATTTGGATGCCAGGTATCCACCAAACTCACTCTATCACTCCCCTCTGCAACTGGACAGAGTAGAGAAAATATGACATAGGGTTCATGAGTTAGATAAGGACCAGGAGAGATCACTCATTGATTACTGACATGGGCAAGACAGACTTGAAGTGCATATATCAATCAAATTTATTACTGACAGAATCAGATCAGGCTAAAGAGAAGTATAGATTTTAAAAAAACCTTTCTCCCAACCCTCCTTCCTTCCCAAGTTCTACCTTCTCTTCTCCCAATGGCACAGGGAGACAGGATATGGCAGTTACAGTCAGCTGTTTCTCCTCAGAGAGAGGAGTCCTTCACCCTGCTTCCCGTGGGGTCCCTCCCATGGGAGAGAGTCCTTCACGAACTCCTCCAGCGTGAGTCCATCCCGTGGGCAACAGTTCTTCACAAGATACTACAGTGTGAGTCACTTTCCACGATCAGCAAGTCTCTCCCAGGACCCTGCTCCAGCATGGGCTCCCCAAGGGGTCACAGCCTCCTTCAGGCTGTGAAGCTGCTCCTGTGTGAGTCTCCTCCATGGGCTGCAGGTGGATCTCTGCACTCCCGTGGTCCCAGGGACTGCAGGGACACAGCTGCTCCACCATAGTCTGCACTGTGGGCTGCAAGGGAATCTCAGCCTCTGGCACCCGGAGCACCTCCTCCCTCTCCTTCTCCACTGGCCTTGGTGTTCCTATGTTCATATGTTCTCGCTCTGCTCTTCTCCAGCTGCAAATTTCACCTGTGCATCACCTTTTTTTATCCTTCTTAACTATGTTATCACAGAGGTGTTGCTATCACTCCTGACTGGCTCAGCCTTGGCCAGCAATGGGTCTGTCCTGGAATCAGTTGGCATTGACTCTGCCAGACTTTGGGGAAGCTTCTAGCAACTTCTCACAGAAGCCACTGCTGTGCCCCACTTGCTACCAAAACCTGGCCACAAAAACCCAATACACTAGCAAAGCTAAATTAGGATCTTATTGTATGCATACGAAGTTAATGATAATATTCTATTGTATTAAATGGTCTTCAGAAGTAAGTTATCCTGTTGTCCCTAAGGGAAAAAAAATGCTTTTTTCTCTCTATGTTCCTCCCTGCATCTGAGCTTTTCTTTGCTATTTTGGGGGTGTTGCAATCTATGTTAATGAGTCCTGATTAGTTTCAATAGATCGTTTACCTTTTAATTTTAGCATGTTTCCAGACACTTCTCATAATCACTTCTTCTTTATTAATCTGGTGAGGGACTTGACTATTAAGTTAACTTTGGGAAGAGAGCAATGTCCTAGAGGTGCTAACCTTTGTGTGTTATTGCTAATGCTGACAGTCCAACATTATTTCTCCCCGCAGTCTGTCTGTCTTTTTTAATTGCTGTCACCTGGATGTAGACTAGGACTGATCTTATGTGGCTGTGATATCAGCCACAATTTTTTTGACTATGCTGAATCTTTATTCTTTTAGACATAGCTAACCTTTTAATAAGCACATTAATAGCACATTGTGAATATAACAATCAGTTTTCAATAGACTTTAGAATATTTCAGAAGTCTTCAACAAATGCTGCTTAAAATCATATTACTTTCTATCATCAGCTGATGTTAGCAGTGATAACAGTATAGTGCACTAATATATTTTGTCAAAATGTTTCTTAAAATATTAAACATTACTTAAGGCTCAGAACAAATAAAGGGCTTATGAGAATTACAATAAAATACTTCAAGTTTCTTTTCCCAAAACTTCTTCTAGTTCCATTCAATTGAATAAATTTCAAATGTACTGTCATCCAAACCTCCACAGATAAAACCCCTGTAACAGGGTAACAACTCAGCCAGTTTGCTTCTGGTTTGCTGTCCTTCTAACTTCAAGAATATTGTATTACTTTCTAAACAGAGACTGGGATAAACAGAGTGGCTCATTATAATAGCTTTCTCTATTATCTATTTTGCTATCCAGAACATTCTATAAATCCCACTTTATTATTCAAATCTCGGTAGGATTTAGCAGCTAAATCCACTAGTTGGACTTGAGTTTTGAGGTGTCTGTATCTCCTTTGGAAAACCTGGCTGTAACTGCAAAGCAGTTGACCTTGAGAGTATCACACCCTGTCATGTCACATTATACCTCTCACAGGCAGGACTCACACTGTTAGGACACACTCATGTAAAAGATGCTGGATGCCTTTGAGTGTCCTAGCAGGTATCTACAGAAGATAGGAGTATCCATAATGGCTGGTAGGTAAATTGCAGAGTGCCCACTGAAGTCCATAAAGTTCATTGTGTCTAGGGACAGTGAATCAGACGATGGATCACATTCTTAGCTCCAGCCATTTAAATGGATATCTTGCACAATAACCTGTGGCAGGCCATTCATTTACCTCCCTGTGGGCCTGTTGTGCAAATTCTGTCTAAAAGATAATGTGTAAAAGCTTGAGCTGTCCTGGTAACGACAGAAATTTCTGTAAATTTCAAAACAACTAATTAGTGTATAACCAAATTAGGTGTCTAATAGTTTCAGCAAAGACTGTCATTTTGTGGCTTAACCAAACAATCCTTCTCCCGCATCACTTCTTTCATGCATAATACAGGCAATATTTCTGGTTCATGGAAGCTGTAATTTCCTGGCACACATAACAACAGTACACAGTGAAAATGAGTCAAGCCTGATGCCTTTTTCTGTAAATTAGTCAGTTATAATACACTCTTACAGATCTATTAGAGCAGCAGACCCAGAGGCAGGATTCTTGACCCTGGTTTTATCATTTATGTACATTTTCACTTCAGTTGACTTCAACTTATGCCAATAATGCAGTAATAGAGTCTTAGACTTTTTTATTTATATATATATTTTTTTTTTAAAAAAGGTCATCATGTCCATGCTTAGTTAGGGATCTTAAAAAAAGTCATTATATTAGAACATTCTATTCAAAATATTGCAGGGTACAGCACTAATAACAACTTCTAATGATGATATCAGTTTTGAATAAATGCAGTTTTGAAGATCTTCACATTTGTATACAGTGCATGGTGTGTAAGATGATTTATAGAAGGCTTATTTCAGTACTACTTTAGTTATTACTTATATCTAATAATATCTCCCATCCTAGCCCTATTGTTTTTCTCACAATAGTTGACACTGGAGTATGGCTGCAGCTCCCTGCTGTGGGACATACAAAACTTTGTGTAGCCTTATTTTGTTACAACTTATCTCCATTATGTTCCCTGAGATAAATTGTGCATTGTGTTTTGGCTGCGCACATTTACTTCTTACATATAATATTATATTCCAGGATGAACCATCAACTACAAACTGGCAATCTTTGGGCCTTGTAAGCCTTGTAACTTGTAAGCATGCTGCATGAACTAAGATTCAGCCGGTACCTCAATCATCAAACCCTAACAGGTCTAACTGACAGGAATATAACAATGACTATGACCATCACTTTTATTCTCTTGTCACTCAAACACAGAAAGAAGGGTGGGATTTCATCTAATCTCATTCCTATATTCCTTCATTTATTTCAGTATAGATACAAAATCATTGTTAAAAATATAGACATTCCTTTAATGTTAATGGAAAAGTTGAGATCTAGCCATCAGAAAAATCTAGATTTATTCTATACCCATTCTTTAGCTGATGCAAAAGTGCACCAAATTATGGCAATTCATAGCTTTAGAGGAACTGCCTCCTCTCATTTGTGTGAGGACTGAGACATTTTTCTGGAATTTCTCTCAGATATAAATACTTGCTTGGGATTCCAAAACAAAAGGCTTGGAGTTATTTACACAAAGTAAAATGAATTAAAATAAGCTTAAAGCTCATTAAAAAACTTATCATACCTGTTATAATAACTCAGAGAAAAAAAAATTCAAATGTTCCTGAAATTAGATCTGTTTCTGTGATATTTAAATGAATGAGTGTTGCATTTTGGCCATGAGCAACATCAAAGTGCTATTCATGATCTGGGATTAATGCACTTTTATTGCTGAAGTTAATCATCATGCAATCATATAAGGAAAGTTAAGTTAGTTTTTAGAGAGGAAGAAGAAAAATCCCTGGTGGAGCTATTCAGTAAAATAAAATCTCCCTGAGAAAGAGAAGAAATCTTTTCAGTTTTATGTCTCATGGGAAGGTCTGTGCACATAACCCAAGGCAATTTCATTGCACCTTTGACAGATGAAGAAGAATTAAAAATGCTCTAAGTCACACTCATTAGATTTCTTCAGTACGAACTTTCAGTGTAGTAATACTAATAGAAGAGGAAATCTACAATTAATGATGAGAAAGGGAGTCTCTAGCAGCTTTGATTTCCCATGCCATTTAAATTATTCATGAGAAATTATTACAGAGCTGCCCAGATGAAAAAATATGTATATGTCCCCCAAACCCTAAAATCTCCAACATCAGCAACAAAAAGCCTTTTGTTATTTCTTCATAACAGGATAATGACAGTGAGAATCCACTAACCAGTAAGATAATTTTTCATTCAAGGTTAATTCACTGATCTGATAAAAGGAATCTCCTTTCTTATTTTGTACGTAAATTAAATGTACTGGTGTTACAGAATTAAAAAGAAATACATTAGATAGTATGATTATTCACAGGCAACTGTGGTGATAGGGAAAGGCAACAGACACAATGAACAGAAATACTATTAATCCCTTTTCAGACTAACATGCAGAAGATGTAAATAACAGTAAATGAAAATACAAAGGCTTAAAAAAAAAAGTCTCATGACAATCTGTTATTCACAATATATATTCCTGTCTTTGTGTCATTGCCTTAAATTGGACACTATGAAAGCACTATGTTTAAGCATTGAATCAATCTCTAAGTTCTGTGAAACAATTCCTTTTTCAAGAATTCACACTTTCCACTTGGGCATAGCATTTGGGTTACTGTCCATTGCCAGTCCCAAACTCTTCATTAAGCTCCTGTCAGTGTTGATGCCAGCAGTGGAGGCATCCTGTAGCTCAGGATGGCCTTGTCAAGACTCTTCACAGCCACTCAAAAATACTGTCTCACCCCACATGCCCTGAGCTCAGATGTCTTGGGGCTCAGAGCAAATATCACCTTCAGATATCACCTCAGCATCCCTCACTTATGCATCAATTTGCTCATGCTTCAGTGGGGAGGATCAGTGCCCTACAAACCTGAACCAGGCCTTGTAGGGGTGCTACCTCTTATGTCCATAGTAGGTCTTTTCCCTTCTCTCAGTCTCAACAAATTCAAAACTATGAGCAGTTCCAGTAACTCCAGAAAACTTGGTATTGACCACTTCTGGTATGAAGTTTGAGCATGCAAACCCTTTATACAGCCATAGATTTCTTTGCTCACCAGAAGATAACAATCAAGAACTTTCTACACCATAATTCCAATCAAAATCATGTGAAGTTCAACAAGACAAAGCGACAGATTCTGCACCTGAGATAGGGCAGCACTGTATGTTTTTACAGACTGGGGAATGAGATGCTGGAAAGGGACCTGGGCATCCTGGTCGATGGCAAGTTGAGTATGAGTCGGTAGTGCCCTGGCAGTCAGGAAGGCCAACCATGTCCTGGGGGGTATCAGGCAAAACATTGCCAGACTGTCAAGGGAGGGGTTTGTCCTGCTCTGCTCCGCACTGGGGCAGCCTTGCCTTGAATATCACGGCAGTTTGGGGTGCCACAATATAAGAAAGATATTAATCTATTAGAGAGCATCCAAAGGAGGGTAACAAAGATGATGAAGGGTCTTGAGAGGAAGACATAAGAACAGTGACTGGTCTGTTCAGCCTGGAGAGGAGGAGACTGAGGGAAGATCTCATTGCACTCTACAACTTCCTCATGAGGGGGAGGGGCAGACACTGATCTCTTCTCTGTTGTGGCCAGGACTTGAGGGAATGGCCTGAAGTTGTGTCAGAGGAGGTTTAGGTTGTATATTAGCAAAAGGTTCTTCACCCAGAGGGTGGTTGGGCACCGGAACATGGTCCTCAAGGAAACAGTCACAGCACCTACCCTGACAGAGTTCAAGAAGCATTTGGAGAATACTCTCAGACATATGGTGTGACTCTTGGAGATGGTCTTGTGCAGGGCCAGGAGTCAGACTCAATGATCCTTATGAATTCCCTCCAACTCATCATATTCTGTGATTCTGTAAAAAATCCTAGATTATAGACACTTAGTTATTCCTTCCTTTGCTCTTCTGTGTGGCATATGCCTAAAAACATCACAGCTGAGTTCAGTGATCCATAGAAATAGAATAAAAATCAAAATGGTTTATAACGTAAAGACTTCTGTGTAGCTTGTCTTGGAGAATAAACAGTTTGTTATGATCTGGTTATTAAAATTAGAAATGCCTCTGCCCAAAGTAAGGTGCAAACAAGATCATATGCCAAAGTCAATTGTATGGATTTTATGTAACAGTAAATGTGAGGCAGAGACAAAGAAAGAAACAGGAAAAGGCAGGAGGTAGGAGGAAAAAGAAAGAGAGGGACAGAGAGAGATTAATAGAAAAAGTATCATCACTTTGTGGAACCCAACGGTGTCCCATGGGGTCCTGTTCTTGGTCTTCTGGGTTGTGAGGTTTTCCCAAAAACATAGAGTCCAAAGGATTAATATAACTTCAGGAGATGCCAGGCACTTCCCCTGGTGGTGTCAGGATCGAGGGGGAGGATTTTTTTAGTCTCTTTCAACAGGCTCTGGATTTGTTGCCTCACTTGAATCGCATTCAGTCCTCTGGTGGTAGAAGGCCTCAGGAATGAGTCTGGTGGATGCTTTGGAGGTCTTTGATGGTGTATGTTCCCTTCTCAGCTGCCTTTCGTGTGAATGTCCCATGTGCACATGGTTTTCCCAGAGCAGGGTTGTTTACTCTGTTTAGTATGGAGAGATTTCACCATCATACACCCAAAACCCTTTTTTACTTCTCCTCAGACCTGGGGTGATTAGACAATAGTCTTATCTCAAGTTTCCCTTTCACAGTCCAAATTCCACTCAGAAAGAATACTGGGGAAGGGGGATGCTTCACAGACAGGCAGTTGCTTCCTTGCAGCTTGAAAGAAAGTCTTTCTATGTTTTTGACAATGTTTAAGACATCAACATTTCAGTCGATCATACAGCTGACCATGAATTGTTATAGACCTTAAATAGCAAACGGGTGGTAAAAGTGGACCCTAGGAACAAAGATTGTGTCTATTCTTGAGATGTTTGTAAGACACTAAGTAGATAATACCAGCATTCAAGGAAACTATGAGAAAATAATTAGCAATGATACAGAGATACTGGTCTTCAGATGTTTGCCAGATGCATTGATATTGTGTGCAAAAGCTCAGGCTTCACAGGCTGCTTTTCACTTCAGTACATGTCCATTGTTACAGTGCTGCTTATTATTTTCAAAAGAAATAGAATTGATAATATTTGTTAAAAAGATAGGGTGGGGAAAAAAGTAAAAGTTACACCATCAAGCTTGTACATACAAGTTAATTAATGGTGAGTTAAGAAGATGGGAAAGCTCCAGAAAGATTTAATGATGCAAGACCACTGTGGCAAAAATGTGTGATGCAATGAACACAAGAGGAAGCCAGAGAGAGTAGAAGGGTAAGAGAATAAAAGCACAATATTAAATAGAGTGAACAAATAACATGTGAGTAAAAAATAGGGATCCAAAGGAATTCAGCTCGGTGTAGAGCTTGGTCTTGCACAGCTAGAGACAACTAGAGCTAAATTAGGTTTTTGCTTTGCTTACATTGCTGACATATTTTCGCATTTCAATGAAAATATGTTTCAGGTTTATGATTATTTAATATATGTCACATTTGCATACTCAAGCAAAATGGGTTTTATTACATAATTTGCCTTTTGAGGGTATTCTGGAAAGTCTCCTAAAGGTTTGGCTGAACTGACTGAAAGGCAGAATATTCGTGCTGTGAAGAATGTCACCATTAAAACAGAAAAAGTTTGGATTTTTCAAATAAAAATGAAAGATATAATGTTCCATACTGCAATTTTTTTTTACCCAGTCTATTGTCCATAGCATTTTTTACCTTTTGGGGTCTGAATGAGGTCTGGCTGGAGGTATTCTTCTCCCACAGCTTAAAATGTATCTTAGAGAAAAATTCTCATCTGTCCTTTGTCCCTGTTGGATTAGCGTAGCTTCGTCCATTGGCTTTCTTATTTCTCTGCAGCTAAGGTTTTGGACATTTACTGCTCCAGTGCCATTTATTTAGCCTTTGCATCTTGAAAGCAAAGGGGTACCTCTATTTCTTCAAACATCTGTATTTGAAGCACATGAATTCCAAAATTATTTCAAAAAGTAGGGTTAGGAGTCACTTGGGCCAATTAGAAAATATTTTCTTAATCAAATTTGCACACCGGTTTCCTTTCCCCAGAGAAGACTGACATTCTGTTCCAACTAAAGCAGCAGAGCTATTTCTGTGAGATAGAGTTTGTCTCACAGAACTTCATCAGAACTTGAGTCAAGAGAAGCATTTTGTGCAGGTAGGAAAATGGCCTTTTACCTTTAAATTGTTCTGCAATGCAGGAAGAGGTTGTGGGCTTTGGGGATTTTTGTCTTGCAGAAAGATTTTACAGTATTACCATTGTGTTTTTCAATGTGTAGAGAAATTTTCCATTTTTATAACATTTAGAAACCAGAGATTTCAGCTACAGAAACTTTGCGCTTGGGTCTAAAGATCACCTCTATTTTTGCTGTTCCTCAAAACACTCTAGACCAGATACATAGCACTTCACATTTTAAACAACTCCTCTGACTTCAAAAGACACAAGGCATAAAACCAGTTTAAATAGAGCTGTCTTAAGCTCATAACTTATTGCTCCTTTGCCTCACAAAGAACACTACTTAAGGTCTTGATTTTACATTTCTTTAATTTTTCCTAATTACTTTTGGGAGGCTGGAATGCAAATAAGAGCATAAAGAATGACCAGCAAATGTCTCAGAAGCTGGCTGGACAATGAAAAGCCTTAACAAGGAATACCTGAATTTCTCTAAACTCATCCTTAAATAAGGGAATGTAAATACATTTAGAGAAAAAGCATGATAACATTACCATAATATGGAAGTCAAATTTTTCAGTAAAAGGGGAAAGCCAATTGGATGTAATCAGAATTGTCTAGGCAAAGAGAGACTGTTAGAACCTCATCAGCCCCTGCCGGATGATGTACCAATTATGGCTTGCACACTTATTGTTGGATATCATACTCTGAATCTGTAACAGGTATCTGCACTAGCATTTTAAATAATTTTTTCAACCATTAGAATATAGGGAAATTGAGATTTCCATAAGCAAATGCATGTTTGAACAGTTTTCACAACTATTTCTATTACACTTGCTTCTTGCCACCTGCATTAAATATTTATTTAGACTATTTTAGCCTGATGAGGTTTTTTTCCTTCTTTCTGCAGGAAGAAAACAACTTAGGTGTACAATGTAGTGTTTCATTACATGACTTTAAAGAGAAATAAATTACAGAAGTGTCATATCATGTAACAGCACAATAAACCACTGGTAAATTATTAAGAACTCAGTTAAGTAGTAGGTTTTGTCATTCTTTATTAACTGCCTATGCTAATCCTTGTCAGGGATTTTTTATTTTGTTCTTTGTTTTATAATGGTGCTTCATTTATCAAGAACTTCTCTGTGACTGAGATTTTAGGGTCTGCCAGTCACACAGATGCTGCTCTTCTGCGTCTCTATCTTGTCACAGCAACACTACATAATACTGTGCCCCTGAAAGTTATAAATAAGTGATTAGGAAGGCCAGGGTCAGGATCTATGCCCTTTTGAACCCAAGTTGCAGCACTTAATGTGGACTCCTGATATATCACTCCTTCCCCTGTACTTCCAATGATTTTAAAGTTCTCTTTAGATTATGTCATACATTCACTTTCGTTCCCACCCACCCTTCTCCCTTTCCTCCTCCCCCAATGCTTGGCTTATGATCTGAAGTAACATAATTCAGTGTGAACTAGCATAGCATGTCAGAAAACCAAAAGGGAGCATTTTCTTCACATTAAATATTTGTTATCAATTTGAGCAAAGAAACCAATTCCAAATGTATGTAGACACTGGATTGCTGTCAAAAAATCCTCATTTATCATGCCAAAGCTATTTTATTTTCACATGTGGTGAATAATAAGAATGTAAATTGGCCCTTCGTGGTGAGGAGTTATGTTATTTCACATGGAAGCATCAATACTGCTTTATTCCTGCTTATTGGCTTAGGACCAATTTACCATACACAGGATACAAAATATTGTAAACATTTATTTACAAGTTAGTATACTTCTTGACCAGGCACTGAACAGATAAGCTGCCATTATGAAATGAAAAAGCTGTATGTATACAAATTACATTGTATTAAGAATCATCTCGTCCTATTGTACCAAATAAAGATGTACAGAAACTCATATTTTAAAGATCTAATTTCAGGCCAGGTGTAATTCATGAGTCTTCTGGGTTTGGGGGTTTTTTTTAATTAATTGTCTCAGAACCATATAGTATTTTTGTACAACTAAAATTCTGACTCTGATAAAAATTTTTTAAATGCCATACTTGTGTGACATTAAAGAAGACATAATTTGATGTCTTAATGATTAAATATTTATTGATCACTCACCAATTATTTTGCATCTACTTATTTTTCCATGCACTAAACACTTGGTTCATTTGCTGATTGGCATCATATATGCCATTATGATTAAAAATAATTAAAAATCTTGGAAACTTTCAACAACTGCTTTTAATGTAGAGAAGTAAAAAATAAAAAATAGTTTAGATGAAGGAATAAGACAGTAATTTATTTACATTATGATTCATCATCATCAG
Organism: Calyptomena viridis; assembly: GCA_013390005.1. Classification (NCBI taxonomy): domain Eukaryota; kingdom Metazoa; phylum Chordata; class Aves; order Passeriformes; family Eurylaimidae; genus Calyptomena; species Calyptomena viridis. The sequence goes on along the minus strand of WEIV01018855.1, from coordinate 34,019 downwards.
AGCTAAGCTTTGCAAATGAAGATATGGGAAGGGCTCTACACACACTTGCTACAAGCACACTGATGTCTAAAAAGGCCAATGCGAGATAGACAAGTCCAGGAACAAAAGGCGCAGCTAAAAGTCTCCTTAGGTGGTATTGGCAAGGCATGGTTCTTTCTGCATTGTCTTTTCTCCTCAAGACTAATTCTATGTGAGTTTTCAAAGGAGACAGCAGCGTTATAGATGGCGTGTCTCCATGTCTCCCGATTTGAGGCCAGAGCGGACCACTGATGGTGGTCGATATGACCAAACCTGAGGTGCTGTTTCAGGGAGTCCTTGTATCTCCTCTTTGAGGCTCCTCCATTGCAGCAGCTGGTGGCAAGTTCACCATAAAGCACAACCTTAGGGAGGCAGTGATCCTCCATCCTGGAAATGTGCCCTGCCCCGTGCAGATGCCTTCTCAACAGCATGGCCTCAAAACTGGTGACCCCTGCCTCTTCAAGGACGGTAACATTAGTTACATAGTCAGTCCAGTGAATGTTTAAGATTGTACAGAGGCAACACTGATGGAAGTGTTCAAGGAATTGCAGGTGGTGGAGGTAGATGACCCATGATTCAGACCCATATAAAAGAGTAGACAGTACAATGGCTTTATAAACACTAATCTTTGTACTTTTCTTCAGGTGTTTGTTGCACCAGACTCTTTTATGAAGCTTCCCAAAAGCTCTGTATGCCTTTGCTAACCTGTTGTCTATATCTTTGTCAATCCTACCATCCGAAGAAATGATGCTTCCTAGATAGTTGAACTGCTGGACTGATCTAAGCTCTGATTTACCTATGGTGATGTGAGGATGATGGTGAAGTTCCTGAGGTGCAGGTTGGTAAAGAACTTCAGTCTTCTTCAAGCCGACTTCCAGCCCAAAAAGCTCAGCAGCCTCTGCAAAGCAAGATGTTAAGCTCTGCAGAGCTGCTTCTGTGTGAGCAACAAGGGCGGCATCATCAGCAAAAAGCAGCTCGTGGACAAGGTAATTCAGAGTCTTAGTGTGGGCCTTTAGTCATCCTAAGTTAAATAAGTTACCATTGGTACAATATTGGATGTAAATACCTTTATCTTCATCGAGATCTGCCATGGCCCTTTGGAGCATCATGCCGAAGAAGATTGTGAATAGAGTTGGTGAGAGAACGCAACCTTGTTTCACACCATTGGTTAATGGGAAGGGCTCAGAGAGTGAATTGCCATATCTGACTTGGTTGCACTGATCCTCATGTAACAGGATAATAATTTTGAGGAACTTGGGAGGACATTCTAATCATTCTAAGATCTGCCACAGGCCTTTTCTGCTCACAGTGTCAAAAGCTTTGGTGAGATCAATAAAAGTTACATAGAGTCCTTTGTCCTGTTACCTACACTTCTCTTGCAATTGTCTCAGAACAAATACCATATCTGTCATACTCCTATTGGCTCTAAAATCACATTGGCTTTAAGGTAGAAGTTCTTCTGAGATAGCTGGTACTAGCCTGTTCAAAAGAATTCTTGCAAGAATTTTACCAGCAGTAGAGAGCGAAGTAATGCCTCTATAATTTTAGCAGTCTTATTTTTCTCCTTTCTCCTTATACTGAATTATATAATGTATTTATATTATGATTACAACTAAGTTAATTAGTCTTTAGTTTTAATCCATTTTTCATCAAGAGCTAATCGCACAAAGTTTTTCCAGATGACAAAAAGCCTTATGCCCTGCATAACTAGATGAAAATTGTACCAAAAGGTCTGTTTCTAACACAACATTACTGAACTGATTGTATGAAGTTCTGAGGTGGTCCAACACTCTTTTTTGACTTCTCAACAACTTTGTCTCTCTCCCTTCCTGTTATTTACACAGGTCAGCTTATTTCTTTGGTAGTTTGTTGGTGGGCAATATTTAGAGAAATGCATCAGGTGTAGTGATTAGCAGCCATTTCAGTAATTTATAATGGTTTTCACACAAATAAATGAAGGAACATCCCAAAAGCCACATATATTCTAGGTGATTCCAGTAGCTTTTAAGGTTATGATTTTCTTGGCACAGTTCTAAACTTGCCAGTCAGCTTAAACAGTGATACCAGTCTTTAATTTCCAAATGCCTACTTGGCATTCTGGTGACATGTTAATGCAGGGACCAGACATTGGTTCTACCAAAAAAATCCTCGTTGTTTCTATGGGAGGAAATTCATTGCTAAAAGTTTTCTCTGCAAGAGCCAGCTGCAGCTAGGACTGAGTAGTACTTAAATTCACAGTAGTCATAGGAGGGAATGGAGAACCTCTGTGCTTCCAGATTTTCCACTAATAAACAGAGACGTATGGCAAGTGACACAAGAGCATGCCAGCACTTTTCCAGCCAGTGAGCTGTGGTGTGCCTGAGGTGTGCAGGCCAGTAAGAAGGCAACAGGGAATGTGGAACATTAATGAGGGAGTATTTCTCACATCACTGTCCCAGTCAGTTGCTCTGGTTACTGTCACCCGAATGCTAACTGTAGTTCAGCTGTTTCTGTAGTAAAAGGACAAGTCAATAGTCCAGGAGAAATCTGGCCAAGGGAAGTCAAGTTTTAGGAGAGATCTTGATTTAGGAGCCAAGGACTACACCTTGAATGTTTCTTAATTGAGATGTTCTTCACGTGCAGCAAACTCACTCCCAAAATCCTTACCCCAGAGGAGCCAGAAGCATCATTTCACTAGGGCAGACCTGTCCTGGGGTCATGAGAGAGGGCAGCATTCACCATGAATTGTGGTTGTCCTATGAGCTATCCCATCTATATCGGTACCAAAAATGTACTCTGAGTTGGTCTCTGCAGATGAACACAGATGATGCAGAAAGCTCTTGTGCATGTCCATAAATTCTTTTATTTTTGTGATCCTCGGATTGTGCAAATGCCAGAAGGGGGTAGAGAGAGAGTGTTGACCTGAGCTGTAGCTGGTGCTAGGACTGTGTTGTCACTTAATGATGGAGGGGTTGGAGTTGTTGTCACTTAATGATGGAGGGGTTGGAGTCGCTGTGCCCAGGAGCATTCCCCAGCTCTGTTGAGGGAACTGGGGTATATGTAAGCTGTGACATATCTAATCTGCAGTGCCCTTCCAAAAAGACCATACTGAATGTTTTGGGAATTGGCAGTAAGATAAGCAAACTCTTTTGCTTATGTGACTGTATGAAGCACATGCATATTTTAAACAGTTGCATCTTTTAAAATACTCTTAATTTACACCGAATGACTTCAGTGAATGTTCTTCCTTGTGAAAGACTGTAAATAAAGCAAAGAATTAGCAAGACAGATAATTTTTCTTCTTAGATTTCTATGCTTTCTACACTATGCATTTCTACGCCTTCTATGCTACGCATTCTTCGTCCCAGAAAGTGAGTGCTAAAATATGTGATAAGAATCAAACACAAACTTCTTCATTATTTTCTACTGGAACATAAAGTAGGGGATTTTGTTTTAATTTTTAAACTTTCTCTTGGATTTTACTCAATTGCATGTCATTTTATTTAGTGATCTATAAAAATTATACACTTAAGAATCAATTTTATGCATCTTTTTTTTGCCACAAACTTTTTTTTTTTTTAACTTTAGAGCATTTTTGAGATGGAAGAGAGACGTACAAGTGTTCTCATTTGGTTGCTGAAGACAGCTGAGAAATCAGTTCATCTACTGCTGGAAAAAGCATTGTTTGATTTACCCATGCAGGCACTACCTAATTGCATGAGTAAAGCGAGCAGGAATTGTGCAGGCACTTTTCTTTTATGGCATCTCTCTATCATACCATTTAATGCATTTCACAAAGTTATTAAGTATACAGAAGATGAAAGGGAACTGCCTGCAATCTGGCTTAGAGGATATCTAAAAAGTAATAGATAGATATAGATATATATCTCTCTACTAGCACACAAGGAATATTTTAAATTTCCTAGGCTTGATTCACCCAGCTTCAATGGTTCAGGATGTCTCCTTCAGTAACTCACAACTAATGTGTTTTTTATTTGTTTTAGTGCTCTGTGACGCTCACTAAAATAAATAGCCAATCACTTTAACAGTCTCCTAACTGTGAGTGCCTACTGCAAGAGCTATTATTTTATAATCTCTAATTCCCAACTTTCACACACCTTGAAGATACTGAACTGAGAGAGAAGTGAACTGTATTGAACGGTAAAAGACAGATGGGCACGTAGACAAACCTAAGAAAGGATAGCTCTAGGCACCTTTCATCAGAGAGAGACTGTCATTGGAACAATTTAGTCATCCATTCAATGCAACCTATTTTAACACTTGGCTTGAAGTCTGTGGGATCTTAGGCACACTTGTAGTGCAGTGTTGCTAATGAGGTACTTAACTGCTTTTTTACCTGGGGCTTTATTCTCTAAAAGAGATGCTTCTCCTGTTTCCCTTGTAGAGTAACAAAAGAATTGCTATTGGCAGCAATTAAGAGGTTTGAATACCATTTACATTTCGTTATCTCTCAGGTCAGTGAGACACTTGCACAAGACAGTTTAAATTGAAATACTCCTTTGATTCATTTTTTTAAAAGTGCATTAACTTCAATCAGAAAATAGATGACACCTAAAGTCAGAGCTAGCCTCTGGTCTTATAATGAATGTCTGTGTCTAATCTTCTGTTAGTCTAGACAAAAAAATTTCATTGTGGAGACTTTATCCTTTTCATGTGTCTTTTGTGAAGCTCTGACCACATGTGAGCTATATGATGGGAGAAAGCCAGTAGCCACTATGTGTAGGTGCTTCTCAGCCTGGATAACTCCTTCACACTTCCCTCCACTCCTTCACAGGGGAAGCACCTAGGTAAAACAATAGTATGAGATACTCTAACCCAAGGACACATAGGATCTTCAAGGACAGAATGCTAAATTCAGCCTCAGGATAAGCAAGGAACAGGACCCAAGCACACAGACAAACTGCTGTTGAAGGATCTGTCATCTAACTGACCTCAGTTCTCACTCTGCAAGGAGACATGTTGAGCTAGAACTAGACACTGCAATGCCCTTCTGATAATATATTTTGGATGGCCAGACCACCATTCTGTGGTCAAGATTCAAACTCCTCAGCACCTTTTTAAAAGGATGCATCGAGTTGGTCAGCCCCTGAATGAGGATGGACATATAGAATAAGTATGTATGAAACCAGATGTTGAATCAGATCCTGATTGCAAGGCAAAAGCAGATCATACAACTTAGTTCTGATGTGCTTTCCGAACACATCCACAGAACCAGCCTTCAGGCTCGTAAGGGCTCCCCCAAGAGGTCTAAGGAACAGGCTTCTCCTCTGCCCATGGCACACGAGGATCTAGAGATTAATGCTAATGGAACAAAAGCAGTAGGTGAGGAGGACAAAAGCACACTTCAGTGCTGCTGCCAAATGCAATTGTTCTATACCAATTATGGTACAACTGCACACATTTTGACACCTTGCACTGTTTTCTTCCTCCTAAGATCATCAGGAAGATACCATAAGATCAGAAATCTTATTAGAACAGCAAGAAAAAAATCTGTGAGTGTCTTTATCCTGCAGATGCAATCTGTCCTGCTATTCAGGCTATTCCATGTAAGTTTAGAAATGAAGAGCCATTGTGACACAGGAAGCAAAACCAGGATGGACAGTTAAATCGACAACCAGAAAAATATGAGACATCTAGAAATTGCTGTTTAGTGGGTTGATTGGTTTGGTTTGTTGTTGTTTCTTTTTTTCCTGATTAAAATGGGGAGTTCACACAGCGGATGTGGGAGACAGCAGAAAAATTCAGAACATGCTGTGATGTTGTAAGCCCAAATGTGGAATAAGTCTTAAAATAAACTCGTTTCTTTTCAGATGATTATTTCAGTCCAGGTTGGTTTGTAAATATGTAAGGAAAAAAGCATAGATTTACATAAAATATCATTCTGATTTTATTGCTGTATTTATAAACATATTATAAAATGTTTGAACTGTTTGAAGGGTGGAGATGAAGAGCACATAGTTATATACACAATAAATAAAACCAGCATATGATTTTGTATAGATTGTTTAATTTTACAGTTATAATACATATGTATATTACATTTTTATGTAGTAACAGAAAGTTATACGCATATAGCTAAAGGTAAAATCTTTCCATCCCCATTTTAGTATAAACCGCTATTTCTTACATGCTAAAAAAAAGGTGGTCAAATTCACTTCAAAGCTCATTTATACAGAGGTCTTGGTAGCAGCCTAAATGACAGAATGGTTAAATGCAGGTGCCTGCCAGTTCTTTATCTTCTTTATCACTAACATTGTTGTCTTCACAGTAAAGATATAAAATGAGAAAATGTACTATAAATAAGATGTGAAGTTAAAGATAGGACATACTATCACTTCCCTAACATATACATCAGCTTGACCTTGAATAATTCAAGATAGATCTCTTCAAATATTACATACATATATTTTTTCTCTACCTGCCAAAGGGATTAAGAAGCAGATATTATTAAGGATATGATTATAAATCTCTTCCTGACGACTATTCACATGCAGAAATATTTCCAGCATTCTCTGTGTCCATCAGGATGTATAATTATACAGATTTTGAGAGTCAAAATGGAATGGAGCATTGATGTTCCAAGCCCTGACCCTGTTCACTGTTCACATAAAATATCAATTTTATCAATAGCAAAGAGGATGCATGCCTGGAAACCATAATTTAAGAGAAATACAGACTTCCTCTTTCATAAATAATTGACTGGATTATTGATAAAAGTAGCTTCTTGCTGAAGTATGTCTTCCATCAAGTAGAAGACTGAGAAGTCTTTTGGCAGAATGGAGCAAAGCAGGAGGTCCTAATGCAATGCTGAGCATGGGACTGGGAATCTAAGGAAATAAAAAGGAAGTCAGGAAAGAGGCTGGTAAAAAGCAGAAGTAGAAAAAGAAGCAGGAAGGAGCAGTAATAACACTGCAGGCATGGAGCAGTAGGGCAAAGCTGAGAGGCGAAAGGAAATGTCTTACACCTGCCAGGGAGGAGAGGAAAACTCCATAGGAGCTGGCCTATGGCTTTACTGAAGAGAGGACGTTTCAACGGGGTGCCTAAATATGTGTGCACCTGGGTGTGTCAGGGTGAGTGTCTAGACACAAAGACAAAAATATCAGGGAGCTGAGCATGGATACAAAGTGTTTGAACTGAAGAACAAAGGAGAAGGATCAGACTGTTTCTGGGCTCTGCATAGGGGATATTAAGTCAAACTGGCTGAAAAACTGTGCAAACAGGTTGTTCAAGCATTTCGAGCATGAAGATACATAATTACCACAACAGTTGTTATAGTTCCTACTTAACCCTATGGACTTGATCAGTTGAAGAAATGTGCCTAAGATTCACAATTACAATTGTAATTTTCTATACTTTTCTGAGTTGAATCTCTGAACTCTTTCTGAACTTCTGAATGGAATTTTGAGAATACAATTTTGTCTTTTCAGAGCAAAATTTACATTTTCAGACTCTATTCTGAATAAGAAAAATATTTTCTATTGAACATTTACTTTCTCCTTTGAAGTCTAACTTCAACTTAAAACACATCTGTTTCAAAGATAAATCAAAGGTGCAGCACCAGCTTGTGTTCAAATGAAAACACACTTTTTTTTTTTTTAGCCTAGACTTGAGGATCTGTGGGGTTTCAAGGCCTCAGTATTTAAAATAACTTCAAGACTGTGATATCTACAGTCAAACCTTATGGTGTTTTGCTTCTCTATACTTTTGTTGGGTTTTGTTGGGTTTTTTTTTCTTTTTCACTTAGTCGAAAGCTCAGCAGTAGGCATACTTATTTTAGAAAGCCTGATCTAGTTAAGTTGCATCTTTAAAGGAGAAAGACACCTTGGGAAAGCCAAGTTATTAGTGTTTGAACTTGAGCAGTCACTAGTAATGAGTAGTCATGTTGTCTACGGAGCATTGACTAAAGCCTGCTGAGAAGATCTGAGCTGTGGAATACCTGTGTGGAAATTTCAAGAGACTAACATAGGAAAGGTTTATGATGTTAACACTGAGGATGTCCAGGTCAAGAAATAGAAAGATACTTATTTCTAGGCCCAAAGGTAATTTTTTATAACTCTAGTGAGGCAAGGAAGGAGTCAGCATGTGAAAATGAGAAACAATAAATTATAGCTAATATCTCAGGAAATACAAGACTAGAGAATAGTGTTGAACAGTAATGTAAGAGTTGAACTTGGAAAAAGCCTGAGGGTCATTGCCTCAGCAAGCACTGCAGCTCATACATTGCCCTGTGCTGCTGGCAAACTGGAAACTTGCAAGTCTGGTTTCTTCAGACAAGTTCCTTAGCAGTGCTATGACTTCTTTCCAGAAGAAAGTTGAGCGAAAATTTAGGATTTCAACTTGCAATCCTGAGTACTACTTACTTATTTGATTCTAAATTAGAAAAAACAAACAAACAAAAAACTAAATGTTTCTACTAAGCCCCAAATTCCTTGGCACAGCCATGACTCAAAGAAAATCATGAATAAAGTGAAGAAAGATTGAAGAAAGATCTCTCAGACATTAAATGCACTGAAGTATATACTGGATACATTGAAAATTTTTGCCACAATACTATAGATCATCACACTAGTACTAGTTGAGGATGTAATGATTAACTTGGTGTAATGCAGACCTCTACAGAGCAGTCACTGTTAGAATACAGCTGAAATCCTGAGGGTAGGAATAGTATTTGAAGGCATTTTGACTTTGTCTATGATCTCTCTGGTTTTAGTGGTTTTTCCAACAAACACAGGCACAAAAAGCCACTCACAGCTCAGTGTTAACCAAAGATTTCACAGCATGAAGGAGACAGTTCTGTAATGAGACAGCTTAAGGCCTAGAGGTCGTCTGTATGCCTTTCTTTTCAGACTGGCATTTAAATAGTATGAAAGATTTGTGTTTGTTTTCTTCACACGGTTCATTCCAACCACGTAATGATTCACGTACACCAGTTCTAGCACCAGGCTGGTCTAAATGACACTATCTCACTTAACCAGGAAACCCACCTGACTTAAATGCTTGGTTAAAACAGCTGGAGATTTTGAATACTCAGTACCTGTTAAAGAATAACTGTCAAACACATTGGAGAGCATGTTGCAGCAGTCAGGCAGTATTCTGCACTCAATATCCAACTCAAGAAAATGTTGGTCCATTCATAGGAGAATGTTGGTCCATTCTCAGAGAGACAACGCAGCACAGTTTGCTGATAAGTGCATGAGAATGTTTATTTAACAGCCCCAAGTTGCAGTTAGACTGTTCTCAACAAATTCACAGTAGCTGGAATGTCATTAAATCAGTGGTAACCCACTTTGACTCTGTTCAAGTTTGATTTCTTCCCGAGACTATTTAGAGTCTGAGAGCAACTTTCACTTTAATGTTTGTTTTTCATACACACACAAGCTCAGTTGTTCAATCTCCCTTCTGCGTCCTGATATTTCCCTGGTAACGAATATTTCTGTCTGTTTCAAAAAATTCAGCCTGTGTTCTTGGAAGTAGAAAGAGTACATGGTTTCATTCTTAGTGAAGTGTTTGCTCTGAGTGTTTCAATTTAATAACTCAGTCAGTTGGAACTCTTGCTTTTGAAAATGTAAATAAGATCACTGGCACCTGAAATAAACTCCTTGAGCCTTCCAGTATTTTAAAGGAGTCACTTCCTTTCAAGAAATTTGATTGAAATTCATGCTGCAGTATGTGAATTCACAGCCCAGGCTAGCTGAGTGAAAAGTAAAAGCATAAACCTTCCTTCAATTTTTTGCCTTCACTTGTTTCCACCCTTTTTCTTTCTGCTCCCACTCCATCCACATCTTTCTATTGCAGTAAATCATAAATGTCTCTTACAGCACTGTGCAGAACAAGATGACAATTTATTTCCCCTCTAAGTATTCAAATAAAACAGCCAGAATATTTACCTAGTCAGTATTTCTTAAGCAAAAAAAAAAAAAATGGTGTGGAGTGGGAAACTTGTGAACAAACTAAACTAAAAATCATGAATTCATCTGGGAAATTATAAAAAAATCGAGATTTTATTCTGTATTTCAAGCACTATTGAATCCAAATACTGTAAAACTGCAAGATGACTCTAAAATTATGGTAGCTTATTTTTATTCTGAAAATTGTGTATTTTCAATTTTTTTCTTTTCACAGCAATATGTTTCTCTCCTCCCCTTTTTTAAACCACAAACTTTGGTGAAAAAAGGGGTGTGTGATTAAAATATATTATTTAAAATAAACAAAATAATAAATATGATAAAATTTGAACTTAATTAATCAAGTGGCTAAATTTGAAAAAAAGGACCAAAATAGAGCAAAGTTCAAAGAGAAATTGGCTCTTTTTTGACTTGAATATCTTACGGTTTTCTTAAGCTATAGTATATTGACTTTGAATTCCCTCGTCTGCATGACAGAATTTGAACCATAATGTCCCATCTCCATCAAGAAAATTCTAAATATATCCAGTGCCACCCAGAGGTATTATGCAATTTTTCTCACCTCTTCTTACTTATGCCCCTGTGCATGCTTCATTTTGTGTGAGTGGGAAGTCACCTAAAGTTGTTCAAATGTACCCTAATTGAAGATTCATTGCGACCGTGGTCTGTATTACATATTCACTGATCATCAAAGGTAGTGACCTGAAATATGTACTTCAATGAGAAATATTTTTCTGCTTATGAAAGCACTTCTTTTCTTAGTTCACTAAGTTTGTTCTTTTCACATGCTCCCTTTGCATGTACCTCAGCTTGGCAACCTGATGGTGATCTTCAGTAATGATATTCACTTACTTAAATTTCCTCAAGCAGCAAATTTATTCCCTGGCTTTTAAGTTGTGGAAAAAAAAATAAAATAAAATTCAACACTGCAGTATGTCTGTATCGTCTTATTGGACAGTACTGGTGACAAATACACATCCTGCTCACAAGGAATAAAAATTCATAATGTTTCTGAAAAGAAACATCAAACTGGTGCCATTCTGGATCTTTCTATTGTTCCCTCTGAACTAATTCAAATGTGAAGTTCCACGGCTCACATAGAGCTCAATCACTTAATTTACTTGTAGGTCAATTTGTAGTTATCACAGAATCACAGAACTACGGAATCAACTGGGTTGGAAAAGACCTTTGAGATCATCAAGTCCAACCTATGACCTAACATCACCTCATCAACTAAACCATGGCACTGAGTGCCACATCCAGTCTATTTTTAAATGCCTCCAGGAACGGTGACCTCACCACCTCCCTGGGCAGCCCATTCCAATGGTCAATCACTCTCTCTGTAAAGAACTTCCTTCTAATGTCTAACATAAACATCCCCTGGTGCAGCTTAAAGCTGTGCCCTCTTGTCCTACTGCTGGTTGCTTGGGAGAAGAGAACGATCCTCTCCTGGCCACAACCTTCTTTCTGGTAGTTATAGAGAGCAATAAGGTCTGCCCTGAGTCTCCTCTTCTCCAGGCTAAACAACCCCAGCTCCCTCAGCTGCTCCTCACAGGACTTGTGCTCCAGTCCCTTCAACATCCTTGTTGTCCTTCTTTGTCACTCTAGTACCTCAACATCCTTCCTACACTGAAGGGGCCCAGGACTGGACACAGTACTCAAGTGCAGTCTCACCAGTGCAGAGTACAGGGGAAGAATCACTTCCCTAGTCCTGCTGGCCACAGTCTTCCTAATACAGGCCCGGAAGCCATTGCTCTTCTTGGCCACCTGGACACACTGCTGGCTCATGTTCAGTTTCCTGTCAGTCAGAACTCCCAGCTCCCTTTCTGCCTCGCCACTCTCCAACCACTCTGTCCCCAGCCTGTAGAGCTTCATGGGGTTGTTGTCGCCAAACTGCAGGACCTGGTGCTTCACCTTATTGAACCTCACTCCATTGGATTTGGCACATGCATCCAGTCTGTCTAAGTCCTTCTGCAAAGCCCTCCTACCCTCCAGCAGATCAACACTCCTCCCCAACTTGGTGTCATCTGAAAATTTGCTAATGGTAGGTTAGATCCCCTCATCTAGATCATCAGTAAAAATATTAAACAGCACTAGGCCCAACACTGATCTCTGGGGGGCACCACTAGTGACTGGCCACCAGTTGGATGCAGCACCATTCACCACCACTCTCTGGGCCCTGCTGTCCAGCCAGTTCTTAACCTAGTGAAGGGTGCATCTTTCCAAGCCATGGGCTGCCAGCTTTTCCAGGAGTATGCTAAGGGAGATGGTGTCAAAGGCTTTGCTGAAGTCCAGTTAGACACATCCATAGCCTTCCTTCCACTCATCCACCAGGCAGGTTGCCTGGTCATAAAAAGACATCAGGTTGGTCAAGCAGGACCTGCCTCTCCTACAACCATGCTGGCTGGGTTTAATCCCCTGTCCATCCTGTAGGTGCCATGTGAGCTCAGTCAAGATGATCTACTCCATAACCTTCCCAGGCACTGAGATCAGGCTGACAGGCCTTTAGTTTCCTGGGTCTTCCTTCCGGACCTTCTTGTGAATAGGTGTCACATTGGCCTACTCCCAGTCATCTGGGACCTCTTTGGTGATCCAGGAATCGTGATAAATTATGGAGAGCAGCTTGGTGAGCTCTTCTGCCAGCTTCCTCAACATCCTAGAATGGATCCCATCTGGACCCATAGACTTGTGAGGGTCCAAGTGGATCAGCAGGTCACTGACTGCTTCCTCCTGGATTTCAGGGACACTTTTCAGTTTCCCATCCCTGTCTACCAGCTCAGGAGGCCAGTTGTCCTGAGGACAACCTGTCTTATTTTTGAAAAGTGAGGCAAAGAAGGTGTTAAGTAACTCAGCCTTTTCCACGTCTTTGGTAACTCTGTTCCCCCACGTGTCCAACAAAGAACGGAGGTTTTCTTTCCCCCTCCTTTTTCTATTAATGTATTTAAAAACACTTTTTGTTATCCTTAATGGAAGTGGCCAGATTAACTTCAAATTGTGCTTTTGCCTCTCTAATTTTCCTTCTACATGACCTAACAACATTGTTAAACACTTCATGAGTTGTCTGCCCTTTTTGTCAAAGGTGACAAGCTCTCTTTTTTTCCGAGTTCCTTTAAAAGTTCTCCATCCAGCCATACCAGTCACCTTCCCTGCTGGCTCACCTTTCAGCACCTAGGGACAGCCTTCTCATGTGCCTTCAAGACTTCTTCCTTTAAGTATATCCATCCTTCCTAGATGTCTTTGTTTTTAGAGACTATTTCCCAAGGTACTATCTGAACTAGCCTCCTGGATGGGCCAAAGTCTGCCTCCAGAAGTCTAGGGTAGAGGTTTTGCTGATACCCCTCCTTACTCTACTGAGTTTGAAAACTGCATCATTTCATGGTCACTGCACTTGAAACGACCTCCAACCCTTCTCTGTTAGTAAACAGCAGGTCTAGCAGGGCACCATCCCCTGTAAGTTCATTATGCAGTCATACCAGGAGAAAAAATACTTCTGTAATGTTTCTCCATCTAAGAGCACTTACACAATGGTCTCTAGCCAGATAAGTTTTCACCATGACTTACAGCCATCCAGCCCCTGGATTTTTATTAGCTGTCTAGTAATTACTTTTGATGCAACTATCCTTTTTCTAATTCACTCTCTCCTTCACATTTTCTTTTGAGGGTCACAGGGGAGTTCTATACCTTTAAGGCAGACAGATTCACAGAATCACATCAGGTCCAGACAGTCCTCTGTCTTCTCTAAATTCTAGAAAAACTGCTGTGTAAAGCTGTGTCATTGTCTGTCTGTAACATCCTTAGTTCTTCTGGAAAATAGTATATCTCTCTATGCTCAACATTTTATTACTCAGTTCTGATACTTGAACGCTGGTTACCCAGACAGGTTGTAGATTCTACCTCACTGGAGATATTCAAGATTCATCTGGATGCAATCCTGTGCAGTATGCTCTGGCATGACTCTGATTGGGCAAGGATGTTGGACTGGATGACCCAGTGTGGTCCCTTCCAGCCTGGCCCATTCTGTGAGTCTGTGATTCTCTTAAATGAATTAGTGTCATAGAAAACAACACATCCATCTTTTTTTGTTTGTTTTCTAGTTTCAGCAAACAAAAGAATGACTTCTTATGTTACAATGTTACCAAATATCATGTATCTTCTGAATCCCCTTTTCTGTAGCTTTTCTCAAGTATGCTTCAAATATCGAAATGAAACAAGATATTAACAAATCAGTCCATGTGATCTTGATTGCCTATGTCTGACTGTTGTTTTCCCTCTGTAAAAGCTTTTTTTATTAGATCTTGTTGACTCAACAAAAATCCAGAGATCAGGAAATATAGAAATTAGACAAAGTAAAGTGAATCTGGATGACCTCTGGAAAGTGATGTATTCCAGCTGACCAAGTCTGTACAGACTTTGTACAACCTTTCCTTCCTCCAGTCAAGCTATTCATGAGACCACTCTGTGGAATGACTCTACCCAGGAAAATCTGCTCTTCAGTAGGTTTTTGCTCATTCTACAAGCACTTCAGAAATATGCCAGGGAATGGGTTGTTACTAGATAAAGTGGAAAAGTTGCCAGCAAATGTGACTGAAAAAGTCTTAAGCTCTGAAATGTATTTTGCATTAGAGAAACACTAGGCTTGAACTATCATGTAGTGAAAGCAGCCTTGGGAACCAGAATACTATAAGTTCATCAAACACTCTGTGCCTGTCCCAGAAAGCCCAATGCTGCCACTATCAAAATATTGTCATGCGATTCAAAGATGTTTTTTCACTGCAAGTAAGAGTGGTCCTTAATTTAGGGAAATGACATGGTAATCTGTATTTATTATATGTTTTGGTACCAATCACATATTTTCAGCCTGTCAAAATTCCTCATCTACAGAAGAAGATTAATAATTCCTTTTGTATGCTCCCTTTCATACACCTACCCCCATATTTAGACCATGAGCTTCCTGGATTGCTTGAAAACACAAACTTGAAAATAACAGGTACTACTCCTAATGTTTACTCAAAGGATTGCATCAAGTGTTGGCTTTGTGTGGGTGCTTTGTAAAACTGTTTAGCATATAGCAGCAATCACATTACATATCTCCATGCTATATTGTCAACCTTCTTACCTAGGCAAAATCCATTATGGCTAGCAATGCCTGTGAATTTTTAAATTGAATTATTCCTTTCCAGCAATATAGTTTATACTGCTCTTTAGTAATCTGGGCTGACTGTCAAGAAAATATGAAGGCAGAGCAATAGCAAAAGCCATGTCACTATAGAGTTTAATAACATCATTATCTATTCAGCTACCTTTTCAAGCTTATTTATCTACTTTTACACTCACCCTATATCTTTTCCACTTAAAAATCAAGGTAGCTTGCATTTTGCTTAGCTCCACTGTGTTACACTTTTATAAGTAGAGCAGCACAAAAGAACTGTAATCACTCTTGCTGCTGTGGGTCTGTTTCTATTTCCTTCTCTTAATGAGAATTTTAAGTTGGAATTTAGGAACATAGTGAGAAAGACACAGTGAGAAATTCTACTGAGCTAGTTTAAATGATTAGATATTACTGTGAGTACAGAAATAGCTTCTTTAGCAGAGTTTCTCTTAATGGCCAAGATTTTACACACTGTTTAAGCCACTGTTCCATTTTGTAGTTCAATTAAGCAAAGGTTTGCACATCCTTATTCATATATGTGAGACCAGACTAATACACTGTCATGTTTGCAGCATTTGTTGATAAAGAACTGTGCAGGGACCAGCAGTTTCAGAATGTAATAGCACGTTTTATCACTTGAACTAATCAGAATGCATTTTGTCACTATTGAAGTATTTGTTCATTGTGTTAAACATCATATCAATTACAAGACTGCACATCTCACGCAAAAGACTTTTAATACTTTGATCTTTTCAGACTCAAATGGCCTCACTCCTTTTCTCCTTAGCCATGCTCTGCTGAATCTCATGCCAATCCCAACTCTCCATTTCATAGTTTAATTTAGGAGCTTTAGATGCCTCAATTTAGATTTTTTTTTCCACCAAAGCCAAAAAACATTTGAATGAAAAGAATGTCTGAAAACTTGGGTCACAAAGAAACCTAACTTTATTACTATTCACAACGAGTAGTGCCACAATGAAAATATGAGCTCTCTTTTAGCTGCATTAGCCTGTTCTGGTTTGTAGCTGAGCACAATCAGTAAATCCCAGACAGGTTGCAGTTCTTCTGAAATGATCTTGTTAATAAAAAAAAAGGCCCTAAAATACCTTGATGCTCTGAAGGCAATATCTCATCTTCCTTAAAGCTCTTTGTACAGTGCAGGCAGTTTAAGTACTTCTGTAGCAATGCCAGCTCTGGCTTTAAAGAAACCACTGCAAGCATTGTTACCACATAGGAGGCACGATCCTCAACTTGCAATGCAATCAAACACAGGCTCTTGATGTGTTGTAAGTCAAGAATACATTTATGGATTTAGCATAGATTTTTATATCTTTTTCTAAGGTGATTACATAATAAATAAGTGAAACTATTAGATAAAAATCTTTGCCCAAAAATCCACCCAAAATTCTTGATTGGCTGGCAAGGCAAAAATATAGAATACAATACCTTATGACATATCAACTATAGAGTTGTCAAAAATACAACGCTGGAAACAGTTTCGGTGTGTTTTGGCACATAAGACCGAAAGACTAAAGTTATACCAAAAGAGCAGGTCAGAACAGAACAGAACAGAGCAGAGCAAAGCTCTCTTTCATATTTCCAAATCACACATAGCCTGATCTAATCTCACAAGGCATAATGTGTCACTCATCTGAAATCAGTAGAGCAGGTAAGGGTATTGCTTTGGTTTTGTATTGGTGTTGTTTTATTTGCATAATTTTGAGTCAAAGTCCTTTATCTCCTACTGCCTTCAATATACATCCTTCTTTTTCTAGTAAACTATGCAGCTGCGTGTAGGTACTAGCAGATTGCAAAATACAAAGTAGTTTAGCTTAGTGCCTATAAAACAAAACAAAAAAAAGGAAAAAAAAAAAAAGAAAACATGGGACTGTGTTTTTCTATCACTTTGCCAGATGTGATAACTTAAATAAGAGCTGAAACAGAGGATTTCATAGTCCTTCAAGATTCAGTCATCTATCGTTAGTCTCTTTTTTTTTCTCTTGTTTTTTTTTTTTTTAAGCTTTTCTTTAGTCCTTGAAATGCTATCTCAGCACTGCTTTGTGTGATACAGTAGGTAGGTAGATGAAGCAGAAAGATTGGGATGGGGGAAGGTGAAGAGAGATCTATCAATGATGGTAATTTCACACATGTATTGGATAGAAGTTGCTTAGTTAAATTCCATTCTAAATATTGATATGAAGCTAAATTATTGAAAAATTGAACACAGATGTTAAATTATAGAGAAATAAATTTTCTAAGAAACTAACCTAGACTTTACAATCAAACATAGAATTCTGGTATTTAAAAAATTAAATCAAGCATGGTCTTTCTGAAACAGGCATAACTCTCATTAGCAGCAGCAAACACCACTTCAATTTCCCCTCCAAAACACCAATGCACTTACATAAAACACAGATTTCTACTTTGGGGCTAGATGCATTTATAAGTGATAATGGTTCAAAAACAGGGACACACAGAGAGGACTTTTTTAAGATTTCTCTTACCAATTGCCTTTGCAGTAGTCCAGTACTATATTCTACTAGGAAAACACTCACCATAGAGCTCCAAGGTCAATTTGTAGCTCATAGTAAAGTGTCAAATACCCAATAACATTTCCAGCTCACTAGGGATAGCACAGGAAGTTAACAGTAAAATTAATAAATCACTGTCCCAATGTGAAAAAAAAATATAAACCTTTCATATACAATCCTAGGAGGGGCTTAATAGAAATATGTCATCTAAACCAGAAAACTATTTATGGATTACACATTTGAGAAAGGAGATTTTCTTGGAATATTATAAGATAAAAAACATAAATTTAAGTCTCTGCTCCCATCTCACTGCTTTTTATTTATTTATATATTTATATTGAGTATGGTCTATACTACACAGCACTGAAGGAGCAGAAGGAAACCACCATAAAAATTACAAATGTTCTAATAGAGTCAAATACCCTATTTAAAGAATCATCATTATTTTTTGAAACATCAAGAGACCAGTCTAAAAAAATCAGTGCTCTGGATCTGGAAGGCACTGCATTTATTTCATGACAAGTGCTAGATTTCTAAACCATGTAAGTATTCCCCTAAGAATCTGTAATATGGTGTTTTTGTGAAAACAAAAATGAAATGTTGAAAATTACGTTTTCAAAATTATCAGATTAAAATTCACCTGTGTTTATGGTTATTTATGTAACACATATAAATATATGTTCCTTTTCCAGTCAGAAATACTCAGCTTGTTTTGCCTCATGAAGCTTGGATGGTATAAATTTGCATGAAGATTCAGAACAGCTGAGAATCAAGATGATAATCTTGATACTTGACTCAAATTCCTTGTTTACTGCCCAGAATAAAGTGGCAAGGCTTTGTGATGCCTCATCAAAGATAAGAAGACATCTGACCTCAGACTAATTATGTAACTAGAGCTCTTTGGATATTTTCCAGCACAATGCCTTTTCACCTGAAAATTAAACACATGGAAAAAAAAGAAATTAACAGAAGTGAATAGTTCCACACATACACACTTTCCCACCCTGAAAAAAAAAAAAAAAAGACTTTCTGACACTAACAAAACAGAAAGAAAGCAAGAATAACCTGCAAGACCCAAGCTAACACTCATAGAAAGCATGTTTGAGATTTGGAAAATTTAATCAGATAGGCGACTTCAGCTTCCACCTTGAAAGTTTTAGGTGATATGTATTATGGAGGCAATCAGTGACTCTCTCCTGCTCTGTTCAGAAATTTTGCATGTTATAAGAAGCGTTATAACTGCATTACACTAGCAAGAGAGACAGAGAGATAGAACTTCATAGTCTTAATGATTAAGGGTGCTGGAGAACAACTTAAAAATCTCTCAACCAAAGAATACATATTATCTACCTAAAATGAAATGGCTCCAACAAGAAACAGTGAAAGTGTCTCACGCTGGAATGACCAGTAACCCAGTCATCCAGGAATTTACATCCTTGAATGAACTCCAATTTAAGGACTCTTGATCTAACATTCCCAGGTGGAATCTTTCTCATGTGTCACCTGAGAGCTCTAACATTGCCAGAAACATTCAGGATGTGTATTTTATATTCTTCTATGTTTTTGTACTGATGGGACTTGACTTGATCCTATTTCAGAATTACACATATTCTTAAATCTTGAAAAAACCCAGGCAAAATGGAAAATGGAGCTTCACTCATGTTAACCATATTAAAACCACTACAGCATTTTCCAAACTCTGCTCTTACTCAAGTCTGACTTTCTGATAACTATCCAGGGCAAGACAGAGACACTGATTTCTGCTTTGTTTGACTATTTCTTTTATCATACTAATTTTCTGTTACTAACTTTTGTATTTGGTCAGTGCCCTCTGAAATTCCATGAGTCAATTTTCTTCTATAAGTAGAACAAAATCATTTCCATTATTTTTGCTAAAAATTCCAGCTATTTCTTTTTTGTTCAACAAGAATCACTTTTCTACTTAATTAGCAAAGACAAAATTGTTTGTCTGTGAAAAAGAAAAAAAAAGGTCAAAAAGTAAAATGCAATCATCAGTTAAAGAAAAGACTATTCAGATTCAAATTCTTTGTAAAGTACATCTGACTTGAACTTTGACTATTTAAAAATCACTCAGCTGATATTTCCACTGTGTCCTTCTTAAACCATTGACTTAAATAACATTCTGCAGATATATCTAAAAATATGGCCTGAGACATATACATCAGTAGAGATCATTCTTTTCAATTAAATGTTAGTATTTTATTTATTTTAACCTCTTCCAAAAGCTAAATATGCAAAAGATTTGGATATTGAGTATTTGATTGTATTGATAAGCAGGAATCTTTAAATGACAACATTCAGTGTTGTGAGATATTCCTTTCATATTGTTCTGCTTGTGAGTTTTGAATTGCAGTGGATCATCTCCTGGGAATTTCAACTCCTGTTTGCAGCAGCACTGCAAATTCTATCAGAGTTTATGAAATAAAATAACTTGATCTAGGGAGCACAGTGAAAGCTTTGTACAACATTTCAAAATTAATATATCAAGCATATCAAGCATTTTTATATCTTTGTCTAAGAATCTCAGATCATTCTCTATGAATTAATTTTCGTTTAAAGTGTATCTGTGAAGCTGTTAGCTACATTGTGCCCCTCACAAATGGTGGAAGTGAGAATGAGATTAGTATAAATTTCTTGGATAACTAATAGTTCTGTTTCTCCCTGAAACGTGAAACCTGTCGAGTCCAAAATGTCATTTTCTTGCCTTGCAGTATCCTTCCTGCGACGCCATCAAAGGAGAACTTCACAGGCTCAAACAAATCTCAAAATTTAGAACTCTGAAGGAAAATTCTACTCAACTCATTAGTTATGGTTCTCACATGAACGTAGAATGTCTCTCTCTTTGAAGGAAAAAGCCACTGAGTTATATTTAACAAGCACTCTTTCACAACTCTTGTATGTGGTTGTCTCTGAGGGGGAGAGACAGTTGAAACAAATTAAAAGTGAATCCAATATCAAATTATTCAAGACTTTGAGTATAAGGATTTTATTAACAACAAACAAACAAACAAAATATATATATATATGTATATATATTATGTATCGAAAACCAAAACACCCTTATCCAAACAATGTAAGCACCCAAAGTCTAAATTATGTATCCCTGTTTAGGTGAAGACCCNCATTGGTTCATCTTCGCCCCCCGCCTACTTCCGGTCCTGAGCCGCAGGAAAACCTTCTCCCCCTCCATCACGCGGCTCAGCCAAACACGGCGCCTGTCCCCCCCGCCCAGCCCCCCACTGGGAACTCCCCGACCGCCCCGTCCACGGGGGTCACTGGGCGCAGGCACCCTACAGGCTCGTGCTGCCTGGGCCCAGAACCACACCCCCCCCAGCGCCGGGAGCCCACCACAACCGGGACACCCCGGGGCCGTGGCAGGCAGGGGCAGGCGGGGAGGGGGGGGCACCGCGACAGACAGGAGGCTCCGGGGCTGCTGCGGGACATGGGCAGGCACACCCCCCGCCTGCAAACAAAAGTGGAAAAAAGTTTTCCTCAAAACAAACCATAACAGTGGTCATACAGACTTGATGGGAACTGGATTCCTGTTGCATCTGTAAAAGTTACCACTTCAAGTAGATCATTTATTGATCATGAAACAATAGTTCTAACTATAAACTAACAATTACCAAACCTCTCCTTTATAAAAAACCTACTAACATTCCAAATAAACTAAGCAGCCTAACCAGTCACTATCCTGTATAATCCCTCCATCTGAAGAGTATTTATTTCTAAGGTAAAAAATTATTACCTGGGGTACAATGACCTGAATTAAAAAATTAATAAATCTTGCTTGAGTTCACAAATACAATTAATGTATTTTATACTAATTATTAAAAAAGGAATGCTCCCCAAGTGAGATTACCATTCTCATTTCTCAGTGTCTTCAAAGATTAAATTATAACACTTGCTGTAATTCTGTAACATTACATTTGTACATTTCTCATACTTTACATTTAATGATGATAATTTTTAAAAGATAATTATTCCCATTTTCTTTCTCTAGGCCACACATAAAATGTAGTCTTAATAGGGGAAAATGGTAGAGAATAAGTCCAAAGATTAATTTTTAGGATGGTGGACTATTCTTTATAGATGGAAAAATGCTGCCTCCTCGTACTTGTGGCCTTTTGTAGAGGGCTGTTTTTATTTTGTGTAGAATCATTTTATGTTCTTATTCCCATAGGTGGAATACTTAACAGTTTTCTGCATTGCATTTATAAAGGGACTTTTTCCCTCTAAAATCTTCTGCTTTTAGTTGATTTAAAAAAAAATTACAAAAGTACAATACAATGCCAATTTGGACATATTTCGAATCAAACACCATTGTATAGTGTCACACTTCAGTTTGCACTTTGAAATTAAAATCTGATTAACATCATTATACTAAAGCTTGCCATATTGTCTAGCTAATGCATTTAACATAGAAGTAGATCAGGAACAATAGGTAACATATGTATGACAGCTGTATTTTGCATCCCATGGATAAAATTTGCATAAGTGTGGGAGTTAGGAAAGTCATGTAGCAGACCAAAACTAAATAAATGTAATTTTAAAGTACAAAGATCTATCTACATGAAATATTAATATTGGAAATGGAATTTTAACATTTATTATTTAAAGGTTTCTGATTGAAATATTCTTGAATTCTTTCCATACTGTACATTTAAAAAATACAACTGTACAACTTTATTGCAAAGTTTCCTCATGGTGGACGAATAAGTGCTAGAGGATTTTTTACCACAGTAATCCCAAATTACTGAAAGCTCTTCCAATGGTGTAATACAGATTTGAGGAGGCAAATTACAATCTCGTGACCTGTTAATGACTGTTTCCAAGAAAGTCTCCTTCAACAAGCGCTAGAATGACAAGAGTGATTGCCCATTTTGAACTAATATTAAGGATTGTCTCTTTTTAGTTCAATCAGCGGAATCTCAGAGGGAAAGATCAGATAAGCTCCCATGATTTTCATTGCTCTGCCCCATCAACACACTGCAAAGTAAGTATCACACCACTGCCAAAGAAAATAGCACTGCAACAACAGGTTGCTGAGTTGTGTGAGCTTGTTGAGGCCATTTCAGACATAATTCTCAAGTTTTGGGAATTAGGATAGCTCATAAGAATTAATAACAGGATGTTAAATCACTGTATCTCTCTATTTTGTCTGGCACTAGAGAAATATTTTATCACCTATGGCATGAGTTTTCCTGAGTCTATTTCATAAGGTGAAGAATACATAGACCCATCAGAACTTTTACACTAATCTTGCTAAATTAAATGCAATCGAAGTATAACAATTTAGTAAATTATCAGTTGAGGTATGAGGTATGTTGGCTCAGCATGGCTATTGTATTTGCAATCACACAAACATGAACTTTCAGCTCACATTGAGAATGTTCTGTACACTGCAGCAAAGGAAAAAAGAGTGAAGTCTCTTTAAAAGTGAGTTTTGTTTCTGTGGTCTAGACAGTGTCCTCTCTAACATAAGTACGTGTTTTGGGCAGAGCAAAATTTCCAATAAAATCATAAATCCAGAAGAGTGCGAGAAAATGTCTAACAGACCTTAGGAATAACTAGAAAGAAACAAGACTTACTATGATACCTCAAAGAATTTTNTCCCACGGCCTACAGGACTTCATCAGGCCCCATGCTCCAGACATGGACATCAAACGTCCCACAGGATCACAGCCTCTCTCCTCCAGCACTTATCTGCTCCAGCGTGAGTCTCTTCTTCCCACGGGTTTGCAGGCAAATCTTCGCTCCCTATGGGTCCCTCCATGGGTTGGTGGGGCCCTATTTCATTGTTTAAAGCATCTTCTCTTTCTCCTTCTCTCTGATCTTGGTGTTAATCAAACTTCTCACTCTCCTCTCTCTTAAGTGGCCATGATGTTCTGCCTTGCCTTTTTTTTTCTTCTCCTTCTTGAATACGTTATCACAGAGGCATTACCAGCTGACCTTGGCTAGCTTGGAGCTAAGAAATTTCCAGCAGCTTCTTAAAGAAGCCTCTCTCATAGTATCCCCCCAGCTAACAAAAAACTCTGGCTACTTAAAACCGCAACACCAGCTTAGGAATATTCATACATGATTTTTTTTCACTTGAAATATCATTTGGCTTTAATTAAACTTACCTGAATGATAATGAAATGCTGGAGGAAATGTGAGATTACTTATCATGCCACACTCCTAAAGCTTTTGCCAAAGACTGATCTTTATCAAATTAGTATTTAAACTGAGTACATAGAGAGGAAGGAAAGGCTTGGCTTTTTCAAGAAATCATGGGTTTAACTAACTTTAAATATGTCAAAACAGAAATCTTATTTAGATTCACTTTTGCCTCCTACAATGATTTGTCTTTTGATGTGTAAAATACATATTTGTTTCTAGTATTTTCTTAATGTATCTAGTTTAAAAAATAACTCTCCTCTCTAGTGAGACTGAGACACTTATTAAACTTGAAAGATCATGGGTTTTTAGACAGAGGTGACAGTTTACTGAGACTTTTGTGCCTCTATGGGGTAATAGTGTCAAACTTTTGGCAGCGAGGGGGGCTGTAGGAGTGATTCCGGTGAGAAGAGCTGCCCAAAACTCCACACAGGTGGTTCCAGCCAGTTCCAGCTGGTCCCAGCTGGCTCCAGACAGCTCTAATGGACCCACTGCAAGGCACAGCTTGCCCCTCAGCCAAGATGGTGGCACTTCTGAGAAAAGTATTTAAGAAAGGGCAAAACACTGCATAGCAGCTTTGAGAGTGATGAATGAGAAAAAACATGAGATAAGCAGCCCTGCAGACACCAGCATGAAAGAAGGGTGAGGAGGTGCTGCAGGCACTGGAGCAGGGACTTCTCGGCAGCCTTTGGTGAGCTCAGCCGAAAAAGTGTGAGGAAGAGGGAGCAGCAGAGGAACCATTATGGACTGTCCACAACTCCTATTCCCCATCCTGCCTGTGCTACCTGAGAGTATGAGTTACAGGAGTAGGAATGAAGGAGTGATTCAAGCCTGGGAAAAGCGAGTAGGAAGATACTGTTTATAATTCTCTTTGGTTCTAACTATCCAAATCTATTTTATTTGACAATAAATTATTTAATTTTCCCCATGTCTAACCTCTTTTAGCCTTGACAGTACTTGATAAGTGATCATTATTTTGTCTCATGAGCTTTTTCATCTTGTTTTCCCTCTCCATCCTGTTGAGAAAAGTGACTGAGAGTGTGTCTGGGTGGGTGTCTGGAAGCCAATCAAGCTCAACACACCACATCACCTAAGTTGTGCAGCCCATTTTTGAAAAATATGATCTTGTATCTATCTCAGAAAAAATACACACACAGTAAAAAGAGTAAAGTGAAGCAGCTACAACTAGTGAGTAACGTATCAGTGGAGCAGTTGGCTGAGTAAGTTAGAAGGTGCTTCTCAGCCATTTATTTCCTCATAGTCACTGGTCACAGCTTTTACTTACAGTACTGCATGCCAGCTATGCCACATGACTGTTTCTTTTATTTACAATGTAAGCTAAGCAGATATATATATTTGATGAACATGCTCATGAAGTTTTACCATATTTTGCTGATAAAAAACTTTTAAATGGAATTCCAGAAAGTACTATCAGGATCTGTTCAGCAAAACTGTCAAACAGCTGATAAAAAAATTTAACATGGACAAAGTTAGAGTTTACTTCTAACACTTGTTCTGAAGGATTGTAGAAGTATTTTTGCTAACATTGATATAAGTAATGAAGAAATAGCCACCTTTCCATTTGGGAAAAATCAATAACCTGTAACTAGTTAAACTAAAGTTAGTCAAGACAAATCTCAGTCATAACTGAGAATTATATCCTATGCATGTTTCTTGGATTTTAAATGTGTTTTTCTGTGATAATGTTAAATCCATATTTTGAAAAGCATGACAATTATTTTCTCTACACAATTTTGTTCATAGTGTTTGACTTTATAAAATATGTTGTATAAAACATCTCTACTGTGTCTTTTGAAGAATGCCTTGAAAGATGAGTAGTAGGAGGATGGAAGCCCAGTGACAAAAGTGTTGATTGGCTGACCTTGTAATTTAGTAGCATAAAAGCTGATATTAAGTTATTGCTTCAGAGTTTTATATCACTTCAGAAACCAATGCCCAGTTAATCAGTGGCATCAACACTCATGCTGGTACTCAGCTGTATTTTTTGCCTTTGTATCACCAACAAGAAGTCCATTTCATATGTAATTATGTACATACTCCTTAGAATATTTCAGTTGGAAAAGAACTACAATGATCACGTAGTCTAAATATATATTCTTGATATAATCTTTCAAAAGACTTATTGCTTCTTATTCCCAGGTTCCACTTTGTAAGCCTGAATCATACTGCTGACTGTTAAACTTTAAGATTGAAAGAAAGGGTTAAGATATATTTACTATTTGCATTTGAGGAAAAGTGGCAAGTATTTTAGAGTCTTCACTTTGTATCTTTATCATCAAAGTAAAGTTTGAAAAAAATTAATCAGTATTTGTCACATTAAAGTAATGTGTTCCCCCTCCATCATTTTCCCCCAAAAGCATGAAACTTGAAACAGATGTCCTGATTCTTTATTTTGAATCAGAACTTCTCACTTCTATCGACCATGTCAGCTTAGAAAGTTCCAACACAGGTTTTGCGTGGGCAGCTCTTGTATTTAGACATGTAACCAGAATTCGTGAAGCCAGTATTCTCATTTACTTAACAAAAGACATAGCCAAGAATCCATCAATATTGTATGTATGACAGGCAGCTTTGAGCCATCCCCATGCCTAGATATTTGCTTGCTGACATTTCCTAATAAAAATCTTTCCTACGAAAACTCCATGACACTTAAGAGGCCGATGCTCAGAATTTTTTGCCAGGCCAACAAAACATGATGCCACAAGCATCATCCCAATCCCTGTCACACTTTCAATTCTATCATCCTCCCACATGCAAGAAAATAATTTGGTTTTACTCTGAAGATTTTGCTGGTATACTGCAACTCCAGGGCAGCAGCTGAGATTCAGTTCAACCGTTTGGCTTAAGTTAATTCCTGAATGGACTAAACTAATAAAAGAAAAAAGCAAGCATTTCTACAGTTACATGTATGGGGTTTTTTAGGGAAGACTCACTGTTCAGCTTAGCGATATGGGAGTTTCTTTTACAGTCATAAGACTGACGTCTTTTAGCACAAGTGCATATCCCAACTTTATGGCTGAACAGATAAAGAAGGTTGTCTTGTCTCATTCAAAACTAGTAGTGTTTCATCATCTTGTCCCTTCAATTTCCTTCCAAAACAATAGTACGTTAAGGTGGAAGAAAAAGTGAAATTGCAAGATAATTTGGAGATTAGTATCAGTCCCCTTGTATTGGCCCAGCTATAATTCTTATAGTTATCACTTCAAGACATTCTTCCCAATGCACAACCAGCTCCAGCCACAAATTTAACACATCATACCACCCTAGTCAGTCTTCAGATAGATTTTTTTAGTGCACTTTTGAAGAGTAGAAACAAAGTGAACACATAAGAGAACCAAACTGGAGAACCAAATATGTTTCAAATTCTTTGTGGAATTTGAAGCAATGTTCATGCTACCAGGGGAACGGTTATTTAGTTTTAGTTGCTGGCAAGTACCCACTTCCTTCAGGGCAAAGGTGTGGCTATTCATGCTTGTAGTCAGATCTCACTAGCTTCTGCACAGCTGGTGAAACACATGCAGTGGACTTCAGGGCAGACTACAGCAGTCACATAGACACAAATGGGACTGAAATGAGGATTCACTTGCAAAAAATTAGGGAGCTGTTGTGGTTAAATATTGAGAGTGGTGTAGGACCATGGGACAGGAAAAGCACTGAGTGGAAATGTGAAGTAGAATTATTTTTTTGTGCTAAGAGGAGTGTAAAAAGTGAATGAAACACTTCATTAGATAGAGGAGGAAAGAACTAAGAATCACACTCAGATAAAATGGAATATAAAAGCATACAAAATAGATGAGATAGGATGAGCAGCTCTTCTCTTGCTTTTCCAGCTGTCAAACCCTTTTTTTGCATCTCTTCCTGACACATACAAAAATCACTGCCTACGATCCTTTCTCCCCTCAGGACAAGAGTGTAGATTTTGTCCACAAGAGTCTGATTGCTCTCTAAACCTTTTTCATTTGTTATTGAACAAATAATGTCTTGAACTATTAAATGTCTGTAAAACCTTTCCAGAGTCTCTCTTTTGGGCATCTTCATGTTTCAGAAAGACACTTCTTGTGTGCATACAAATTCATTTAACAGACTGTCTGACCTAAGGCTATGCAATGCTTTTGTTTGGCTGCTACTATTGCACCTGACAGAGTGAAGACCTAATTTGGACCTTGATCCACTTACTGTTCAGAAAACTTATACCAGAGCAGCATTTCTGCTGTAGTAAAGGTTTCCTTTCTGTTTAAAAACAGAAAGATTTTATGAGTGTTAAATGAAAAAATGAAAAAAAGCTAATTCTTTGACATTCTTCTTTCATGGGGGACCACTGTTGAAAGTTAGCCATTAGCTCTCTGGGGACATTTTGTCAAAATATTATTCACCTCTTAGAGCCTGAATCTACTTACTTGCTTAAGTTCAGGTAGTGAGCCAAAGAATCAAAATGCAAGTGTGAACAGCGGTCTGCAATGTGAGACGCCCAAGAGAAGAGAGTGAAGGCCAGTAGACAGAATTTAGAAAGTACAGGTTGTATTCAGGGAAAGACAGTTTAGAAGAAAAAAAGGTTAAAATAAAATGTTTGTATGAAAACATGAGATAAATTATTATTGAACACAGGTGAAAAAGCCATAAATAATCATCCACATCCTCCTCATCATCTAAACTGACCTTTTAAATAACAAAAGTTATAGGATTTGTCGGAAGTAATTCATCCAGAATTAAAAGAGTTTGGTGAAAAATTATGCAGAGTCTTAATTGAAATGTCCAGAGAAAATCAACTACAATTTCACCATGATTCTCACTAGTTAATTATCTTCAGTGTTAAATATCAGAGCCTTATTCTATCACTGTAAATCTGTCTTGCTTCAGCTTCCAGCCATTGAATTTTGTTACACTTTTGTCTACTATATTAAAGTACCCTTGATGAAATTTTTGTTTGCCAGGAGATGTTTCCAGGATGCAAGACAGTCATTCACCCACATATGCGAGCATGTACACCATCCTGCTTAAATTTATCCCTTTTATCTCTTTGATAATCAGATTAAAACCCATAAGGAGGCCTGTTTCCAAATCTTTTAGTCCTTCTCCTGTATTTTCTACAAACTTTCTCCAATTTCAACTACCACTAAGAGCACTGCATTTCAAATGGGTGTTTGCAGCTATAGAAAGATCATATTGTTCCCTAATTTTACACAAGATTTCCCTCTTTATACTTCTAATTCTCTCTTTTGGGAACTCACATTTTTCTAATTATCCACTGTGAACATTCAAATTAATTTCAAAGCTATTGTTTGCCAGACTAAAATTTCCCAACTTGTCAGCACACTCTGCAAGTATTTGCCTTTAAACACATTAAAGTACCACACAGAAAAATTAAGATTGTCCTTACATTTTGTGAGTATGCAAGATGATACTTAAGCAGATACTGCATTCTTACAATGCCTTCACAATTTAATCCTTCTTATTTTCTAATTTTTGCCTGTAAGATCTTTCTCCACTGCAGCTATTGAAAATCAATGAAAGTATCTTTCCTGAACTGGAAAATAACACCAGCAAACCAGAAGAGCATGAATTTACTTCATCCCCATTACAAGGCTGATTATTATCCTTATCTTTATGGAAAAAAAATCATTGTTTTGGATTGTACCTAAAAGACTGAGAACTGAAGTGTGGTATATATGTTAAAACTGCATTACCCCNTTTTTTTTATTTTTCCCTTTCACTTTCCTTCGAGGAAATATTTCTTTCCTCGAACCTGGTGGTAGAGGGTAATTGCGGCCTGTTTTTATCAGAGAATATTTGTCCTCTGAATATATTTGTTCCAAACCAGGACACCAGAAAACAAGGATACAGCTGAAAGTCAGATTAAGGGCCAAATAAGGGTCCATAGATTTTCTGCTACAATATTTAATCCTTAATTCCTATTAGGAAACTTTTTCCTTTCTTCTCCTCTTTAAAGATGTATTTCTCTAAATAAAGGAATTACTTTCTAACAATGCAGAATGAAAAATCAGTATTTGATTCCATTGTATATTTAAATCTGCTTTACATTTTTAGGTTCAAAATCTTGCTGTGTGCAAAAAGGAACAAAACATACATAGGCTAAAATATTTCTGTTCAATATTTTAGCAGACTTAACAACATGGCTTATTTTATTAAAACAGAAAAGTCTAACACCATTTAAATTGCTATACACAAAAACAATCTCAAACAAACAAACAAAACACCAAAAAATCACAAACAACTAACAAAAACGGGGGGGGGGGAAACCCTTTCCTAGTGTTTATTTTTGTGGTGTGGTGCTCACCCTTCTTGTGTCCCTTTGCATCCAAGGCTTATGGTTTTAGTCTTCCTGGAGAAAGTAGGGGGAATTGGAGGGGATAGTAATAAGCACACTGAGGTCTTTGCTGAGAGCAATATGATGATCATGACAGGGATTTTTTTCTCATTGGGGTCTCTTAGGGCTACTTATATTTGTTTTTTTCTGATAAGAATTTGGTTTTTTTTCATTTGTTTCCCTCTCAGATGCTTTTGTCTAAAGCCAGAGATTGGCACAGAAGCTACTCCCATCCTTAGCTCTGTACCAGGGCTGCTGTTTGTCACCTGCTGACTCCTGACTGGCTGGGACTGTGCCAAATCAAGGATCATAAGAAAAGCTAAAACTGGTACTACTCCTTTTGGCAACTATCAAACCAGTTTGAACCCAGCTGCAGCCACAGCAAACCTGCATAAGCCCTAAGACCCTGCACTGCCAACGCAGCAAAAGGTCTGCAGATTTTTGCTAGTTATGGCAAAAATCAGATTCACTGGGCTATAATTGCTTGCTGTCTCTTGAGGGCAGTGATTGTATCTTCCATATATAGGTTACACCTGTCACGTTTCTAGATATGTCATGGTTTCACCTGGTGGGGTATGCAGTACACCTAGAAACAACTGCACCAGGGGTGGAAACACAGCCTCACAGTGAGTGCTAGTTAATGCTACCAGGGTTTAGGAATGGCACACCAAACCACAAGCCACTACTCCCCTCCCATCTTCTGCAGTGGGAGATAAAAGGCAGAGTTTACTGGTAAAGATGAGAACAGTTTACCGGAAACAGTAATGAGGTACAAAACATGAGCAGTAACAGCAAAAATATAAATAACAAAAGTGTACAAAGAGGGTTATTTACACGCAAAAATGCTCAACAATCCTCAGACAATGAAAAACTATGTTGGACAGACCCTCCATGTGCCCCATTCTTCCCTGACCACAAGCAATGCCCACCTTCTGCTTCAAAGAGAGAATCCCTTACTTTCACACACCCTCCCCCTGAAAGTGAGATGAGGTGGTATAGACACACCACACGGCTCCAGGCTCTACCCTGCCATGGCTACTGCAAAAAAGTTAATTCTGTCCTGGCCAAAACATGTGTTTTCCTAAGAAATTACAATGATGAGAGCAAAGGAAAAGGAAATAAATATTAATTAATTTGACACCAAAAGAAATAGCATCTAGCACTCATAAATGTGTGATATGATAAGAAATCCATAGGATCTCCTCAGAAAAAACATTTGGGAGAGTTTTATTGTGAGAAGGGCTTTAGACTAATACATGTCTCTTTTATTTCTGCAATATTGCAGAAATACAGCTGAGAGGAGACCCAATAGGCTTTAGTTAAATGAGGCAGCTTAAACATGTAGGGTGAAATATCGGATATCAAAAGTCATGTAAACACAGTAAAACTNATCTATACTACAAAACCTAAAACTATAAGCTTCACTTCTATGACTATCTAAACTATAATCCAAATTATATTTCCTGCTGCTCTTGCTTCCATCAGTTTTGGAAGTCCTTCCCAGGGACACAGATCAAAAACCGTATCCTTCTGGGGTCTATGTGAGGGTCCCAGACCCTCCAGGGCAATCCGAGGTGCAGACTTCTCATCCTGGACTCCAACAACTAACAGCCTTAAGCTTAATTGATTAGATGATGTATCCTTTGGCTACCAAGATGCCCAGAATATTTGTCCTTATTTTTAAGAAAGATATAATTCTTTTGTTAAAAGTCAAATGTTCTATAATGTATTATTTTTTAATATGAATATTCAGTTTGTAAGTAACCAGCTGGCTGTTTCCACTTTAAACTTTCATGAAGGCATTCATGTCTCCAGATCTGTGTACCCTTCTAGCTGTATTTGTTGATCCAGTAAAAGATGCTATCTCTTCCTATGGAGCTTATCCTGCTTACATCCTTAAAGCACCTCAGCTATAATAAAACTATCATTAAATTATGATGGATGGTTTTCACTGTTCCTGTTGGTAACTTTTTTTTTTAATAAAAAAAAAGGAAGATAGACCAACTGAGAACTCCAGGCAGCCAATGCAACACACAAACTAGGAAAATATTTTGAGCTGGTTCAGGGGGAATACAAAACACAGAAGCCTGCTTGAACCTGTTTCTGTTCATGCTTAGCAAACTGAGGGTGTAGTCTTTGATTAATTTCAGCTAACGTAAATTTATTCCCAGCTATACAACCAGTTCTCTGTGGTGGGTGAGTTCACTCCATTTATAGAAGAATTAAAAGAGGATATTTCTTTCAGAGTGTGCTGAAGTCATGGCCCTTTTCAGAGTATGACTGTATTCAGTCATGATGAGGTATAGCTATGGACTGAGAGAAAGCACAGGCATATTCCCCATTCATTTGATAG
>WEIV01018854.1:7628-38781 GCA_013390005.1 Calyptomena viridis | reverse complement strand
CTCACCCTTAAACTCTTAAGCTCTCATTTTAGTAGTAGTAGTAGTAGTAGTAGTAGTAGTAGTAGTAGTAAATACTTAACATTCTAAGTTAGAGCCTGTTTTGCTTGTGTGATGTAGTTAATAAACAGTTGCTTGTAATCCTTATCACAAAAGTCAAGGTTTTTTTCCCTTCTCTGAGAAATTTTAGATCTATGTGTGGGCTCTCGGCTTTTAGCTAGAGTCAAACCATGACAGCTTCCAAAACACTAGAGGAGAGAAGTACTTGAAATACTGTCCCATGACCTCCAACATTCCATGCCACTCATGATTATCCAGCATTGGGGCAGATGTCTGAATGACCTTTCTAGAAATCTCTTTCTTGACTCTAAACGTGGTGAACTGAGGAGATGTGGCAGACTTTGCAAGAGAACCTTGCTTTCCCTAACTTCCTAATGAAAATTCAAAATTCTCAAAAACTGTTGTGACAGGCCTGAAAGAGGAAAAGGGTGAAAGACTGGGAAAAATCATCCTCCCCTGTTTCCCCCCCAGACTGGGTACGATTATTTACAGAATCACAGAATATGCCAAGTTAGAAGGGATCCAAAAGGATCATTGAGTCCAACACTTAGCCCTACACAGGACCATCCCCAAGAGTCACACCACGTCCCCAAGAGTGGCATCCAAATGGCATCCAAGAATAACATCTGGGCCCTGGCCATGCCCCATCAACCATTCCCCCTTCCTGCAAGTAACATTGTCACAAGTGGCTCCTTACCTAATAAAACAAATGCTTAGATCAAAATTGTTTCCAATGCACTGGGCAGATCTGTTGTTATTTCAACCCTTTCTGCTACAAAATAGAGCTACTGTAGTTTAGGAATGGTATTCAATTCAGTGCCCTCGCCAAGACTCTCTTAAACCACATACAACTCTCTCACCCTTCTCTTTCCCTCCCCTTTCCCACTGTGGTGGGATGGAGTTGAGAACTGGAAACAGAAAAGGTGGAGATCACATGTTGAAATAAGTACAATTTACTGGAAACAGCAATGAGATAAGAAAACAAACAGTAACAGCAACAATATTAATAACAAAAGTATATAAAAGAGAAGGTGATTCACATGCAAATTAACAATGCTGGACAGGTTCCCTCTTTCCCTTTTGACTGGAAGCTACACCCTTCCTCTCAAAAACCATAAAGTCCTTTTGCCCCACCTCCAGCAATGAGTGAAGTGATATAGAATAACATTTTGGGTCCTGGCCATGCCCTGTCAACCATGTCCCCTTCCTGCCTACTGCAAAAAATTGAGCTTCTGCTGGCCAAAATTAGAACACAAAGTCACCTCTAAAATACCACCACTAAAATACTCCCGTATTTTAGTATAACTTTAAATAGTATATTTTCAAGTCTCTTTTTCATTTGCTGAAGTAAACTTGGAATTTCATATGCCTTATCGTGATGGTGTAGCATATAAATGCTCACCAGGGACCCTGAGATCCACACCATGGTGGGTGTTTTCGTCCACTCTCATGCAAACTGAGTGCTAGCTCTTGTACTTAATTATGTTCTGAATTATTACAATGAAGCTGGACAAAAATGGAGCAAAGTTAGACATATCAAAAAATGTTTGGCCATTTGTAGGAAGAGAAAAAGATAACCAAAGCAAAAGATTCAGTAAAAGAAAGACACTATTTTATGGTTGTCATAGTAATTTTCTGTGTCATACTATGTTCTTTTCAGTGTTGAATAGAATAAAGCTAATCGTAGTGCAAATACTATTTGGACAAGGAATAATGATATCCTGGCGACTTTTGGAGTGATTTGTGATGTGCATCAGAATCACAGCTATTATGACTTCGAAGTGTGGCGTTCAGCAACTCAAAAGTTTTTCATTTCATTTCAGGAAAAGATTTTAAGGCAAAAGTACCAAATTCAGAACTGGCCTAAAAAGTCATATGACTTAAAACATTGAACTTGAGTTCCTCACTTCTAGAAAAAACTCTGTAAAAATAAAGTTGTGACAAAAGTAAAGCCTGAATGCAAAATGTCTCTATTATTTCAATGTTGCTTGTAGATATTTTAGTATGAGTAAATGTGATAACTGGAGGTACATCTATTTCTGTACCAACTATATTGCAACTTACTGGTGATTCACGATAATCTCAATTTTATTTCATGTTCTATTTTTATTAAAATATTTCTCCAATGATTCCCTCATAGCTGAGTGCAAAGACCTTTGGTTTGTCACATTACCAACTTGGGATCACCTGAGCTATGTCATGGTACTGTCACCTACTCAGTTTCCCACACTGCAAGTATCTAAGCACACTTACGAATCATCTACTTCCTGACCAAAAAAACCCACACAAAAAATCTGAGCAGTGGTTCACCAACATACATGTAGCCTGGTCTGGTACAATGGTAACATGCTATCACCTTGGTGTTTTTCTCTACTTTTGTACTGGACTACTTTCTAATTACACCAGTCCATGTCCTCCTAGAACTCACAGTTAAAACTTGGAACTAAGGGGCAAGAAACTTTCCTTAATTATTGGTTTATTTAATAATTATTAATTAATTCTTTGCAAAGGAGGACAAATAATTTGTCTGAATCACTGTTCACTTCATCCACCTTAAATGTGACTTGAGATATCATTAGATACACAGCTGGAATGAATCTTACATAAACAAATGAATTTGTTTCTCAAAAAAAAAAAATAGGATGGGAAAAAAGGCTTCACATTTTCCTAAGCTTGCTTATCAGACAATATTATGCATTTCCTCTGTTGATTTTTTGGTCAGAAAATTTCCTATAGCCTCTCTTTGATAGAATCAAGATCTACTCAGTTGCCTCAGGGCTTTTCCTAGCTGTTGTCCATCCAGAGAAGAGAAACTGTGTATTGCAACATAAGCAATCCATCAGAGTAATCATTTTGCAGGATAGCATGTTTTATGCAGGACAAAGGGCTTCTGATTATTAATACCTTTGCTTTTCAACTACAAAAATACATTTCGGGAGAAGACAAAATTTTACTAATGAGGAAAGAGTTATGGAAGACTGACAATAACAGGTCAAACATCAAATGAATACTCTACAATGTATGAAAGAAAGACATCCAAACAAAATATTTTAATTCAAAACAATACCACCTTTTGCATACTCTAGAATGTCCAGAAGAAACTGCAGCTATATCCTCACACAGAAAATGCTGACAAATTGATTATGACTTAACTTACTGCTGGAATCTGAGAGGAAAAAACTTGGGGACTACACTCTGTTGCCATTAGATTAGAGTTGGGATTTATGATTCTCTCACTACAGTGAGTTTGTATCTGTGTCTAAGGTGTGTTATCAGCCAGATAGTTATGTGTGTCTGAATAGATACTTGCCCAGAATATTAACCAACACACCTGAAAATACACTTCCTATCCCATTGTTCATAAAATCTAGAGGAATATTTGGGCAACATTCAGTTGCAGTGTCAGCAAATTTCCTCTATCACACATACTTCCACTCTCCACAAGAACCTCCAAGGATTTAAGCCCAAGATTACCCACTTTTCTTCTAGAGGGAGCATATCCATCTCATGAGAGCAATTTCCTGCTGGTCTGGGGGGAAGGGGATAGAGAATCTCTGAAGTATGTAATTTCTTCAAGAGCCATGTAAAAGGTTCAGTAGAATTTCTTATTAAAACCCTGGAATGCAGGTGTAATAGCTAGTGGATTAGTGAACCCCTGAGCATCCTGTAATATAATGCTGAAATTAGGCCTTTCTAGATTGCTGGGAGCACAACTGCAGCGTGGAGGTGCTCTGGATTTCCGCCCTCTTCATAAAGTCACAGTGTCTATCTAAAAAAGGCAAACCACCTTGTGGTCTGATTTGCGAGTTTACTCCCGCTTAACTCTGTAAAGTCTTTTTACTTGCCTGTTGTGATGCTTTGCATCAACTGTAACTTTCACACAAACTTCAAGGTTAACTCCACATGGAGGATATTACAATACTATAGAGAAGTAGATGCTCAAAGTCTGGAGCATCAACCTCTAACATTAGTTTTGTGTTGCTTCTTCCTGTAGAATTGCAGATTGGTGTCTTTGTCCTCATGAGTTGACTTCTCACTGCAGCTGGTCTGGAAGATGCCCTTTTTCCAACATGCAGAGCTGAAAGTTGCTGAAGTTGATTGGTCTATATTGTTCAGTAAAGGTCTGCCTGATGGGCTGGTGCTGCTTGCAAGGAAGCTCTTGCCTTCCAACTAATATGGTACTAACATGAGGTTTGGCAGGCTGTTGTAAGTTAAAGTGCTGTCATTTCAAGTGGCATTTGCTGCCTGCTTTCTGAGGACCAGCAGCCATGGGGGTCCCTGAGAGGGCAGAGCAGAGCCAGCAGCCAGGGCTATCCCATCACTCCAGCCAGGAAGCAGAAGGGTGACTCCAGCTCAAGACACAGCTGAAAATCAGTTCCCAGAGGATAGGGGTGGGCTTTGGTCACTGTCTCCCTGAAGAGCATCTGGAAGCTTCTTCCCATGGCACTAGGAGGACAGGGTTGCCCTCTTGAACTGGTCCCAAACAAAAGCAGCCAAAAATCTTGTTTTGAGGCATGATGTTTCCAAGCCCTGACATAAAGTACAAGAGGAATAAAGCCCACGGGCCCAGGCTTTGTACTGAACATCAGAAACAGTGGTATCCCAATAATCAGTTCAGACATCCTCTAAAACCCCATTTATATTTCAAAAATTATTCTGTGTTCTCTTATGCAGATTTTAAGTGTCATGATATGACAAATCAGACTGTCGACTTCTTGAGAAATGCTTTGAGGTTTGTGATAATAATGGGAACATGCTTTATGTGTAGGTGAAGATATAAAATCAATAATGAAGACAATTTTTTTTCTAGACATTTAGGATCTTTGTAACTTTGAATGTTCCAAAAAAAAAAAAAAAGTACTTTTGAATCCCCAACCTCCTTTGCAGTCTTTAATCTTTTCTCAGAAATGTAAAAAGCAGCAAAGGGAACAAAGAATAGTTTCCTAAGGCCTTAAGCTTTCAGAAACAAAAATTCCCTACCATGTCCTGCCCACTGTGAAGACACTGAAAAAGAAATTTCTGCTTTTAGCTTCAGTGCTGTTAAGACAAAATTAGATCAGTGAACACATGAAGGAATTGAACCCCTTTGCCTGTAGCCACAAGCAATACCTCACAAAGCCTAGTAGTAAGGAAGTAGAAAAGCTGGACTTCTGCCTAAAGAGTTTACATACAGACCTTGAGTACAAATTGTCATCTTCAGTATCCTAAACATAGACAGAATTCCAAATATTGTGGTATATCGCAACAGGACTCTAATCTTCAGTAGAAACTTCAGTAGTTTGCAGTCCATGAGGGTACATACTGATCCAAAGTTCACAGGTTACTGTAACATTTCTGCACCTGGCTTGGGTCAATCCCAAGCACAAGTACAGGCTGGATGGAGAATGGATTGAGACTTGCCCTGAGAAGAAATACTTGGGGCAGTTTGCAGACAAAAAGTTCAATATGACTCACCATTGTGTGCACCACATCCTGGGCTGCATCAAAAGAGGCATGAGCAACAAGTTGAGGGGGGTGATTCTGCCCTTCTCCTCTACTCTTCTGAGAGCTGCGCCTGGAGTGATGAGGAAGAAAGACCTGGACCTGTTGGAATGAGTCCAGAGGAGAGCCACTAAGCTGATCACAGGGCTGGAACATCTCTCCTATGAAGACAGGCTGTTCAGCCTAGACCTGAGAAGGTTCCAGAGAGACTTAATAGGAGCCTTACAGTACTTAAAATGGGCTTACAAGAAGACTGCAGAGGGATTTTTCACAAGGGCACATAGTGAGAGGAAAAGGGGGAACAGCCTTAAGCTGAAGGAGGGTAGGTTTATATTAGGTATTAGAAAGAAATTCGTTATTGTGATGATGATGAAGCACTGGAACAAGTTGCCACAAGAAGCCCTGTCTCTGAAGGTGTTCAAGACCAGGCCGGACATGACATTGAGCAACCTGGTCTAGTGAAAGGTTCCCTGCTCAAGACAGAGGGGTTGGAGCTAGATGATCTTTAAGGTCCCTTCCAATCCAAACCATTCTACAATTCTGGCACACAGGACATAGGCTCAATTAGCTATAGGAAGATATACTTAGCCCTCCAAACCCCTTACTCAATGTCTTCTCAATGAAGGTGAGAAATCATTTCTGAAGGAAGCTTATGTTAGAGGCAAGACTCTAGAGGCAAATCTACTTATATGTGAGTGACTACTAATGACTTATATAAATATGGGCTTTCTGTGTATTGAATTGCAGAGCTTTAAACTTTGTTGCACTGTGACCTGAAAATGCCGCTTGGGCACATACATTGCATCTGTTATGCATTTAGTTGTCAAGAATCTGCAAGAAAATAAAAATGTCCGTTTTCATCTTGTGCACCATATGGCTCAGTCATTTTAGATCTGGCAGCTTAATCTCACAGATCTGGCAGTTAAGTCTCCCTGTGTTGGTTTTTGCTTTTAAAACAAAACCCTCCCTTTCAATACACAGGACGATGCTAAATGAAAACTCCCATGTAGTAAGTATCTAGTAGGGTCCAAGTAACAAATGTTGGCACAGGAGTGTTTGCTGAAGGCCTTATGGGTTCTTAGAAGACAGATATAGTTCTTATGTAGCATAAGGGATGTATCTCAGTACAGTGCTATATCATTCTCATTCAACAACAACCCTTCTTAACATGTAAACTCTTGAGAGCTCAGATGCTCTTGTATTATATATTCAGACACAGCTTTGCACAGCAGGACACTGATCTACTCTGGGTGTCATGAAAGCAAAAATGACAGTGATTTTAGATTTTCAGCTCAGATGGCTTCAGCACCTTTCCCTGCACACTCTACTAAGGGAAAACTTCACCATTCTGGGTATTAGTTTATGTGTAGGGAGGGCTATGTATTTATCTGAAACAAGTCCATCTGAGAAGACTGCTAATGCTTTGTTGAACCTGAAGTTGTAAGCTACATACATAGCAAGGTGGAGATGTTTGCTTAGATACACGTTTGTGTCTGCATACTAATATATAGCTTTTCTTTGACCTGTAGCAGTAACAAAGGCCAAAAGACACTTATTACTTCTGTGTCTCTTCATTATAAGATTACAGACAAATGCAAATGCAAAATTGTAGACTTCCTCTGCTGCTTCTAGCTGATGTGGTAAACTCACTGCCTTTGTGGTATGACTTGTTTATAATTCTTAATGCATGCTTTCTATTACTTGTAGACATGATAAATACAAAATTCTGTTTATGGTAGCTGTATAACAAATTACAATCCACCATGTATTGGACAGCATAATATGAAGTTTGTTTCTCATGTAGTTACTAACATCACTCACAGTTACATTATTTGTATTTTACAAAGCAGCAAACAAAGTCACAACGAGGTATTCAGTCCCTCTCTTCCATCTTTCCCTTTCTCAGTCTGACCAGCATTGGATGCTCCAGAAGAACATGTAAGAATATTACAGGACTGGCAAGAGAGTATAAAAATCCTTTGTAGCTATATTCATCTAAATTCTAATAGTTAAAACTCAGCTTTGCTCCTAGAGCCTCTATCTAAAGAACCTGTTCTTTACTAAGTACCTACAGCTGCAACAACTCTAAATTTTGAGACTGCAACCATCTATTTCAAACTTGCTAGACTATTTTCCTTGAATAATTGCTGTAATTAATTCCATGGGCTAAATATACTACATCTGGAAGAGTACAGTCTTTATTGGTTAGGAATCTGTTACACACAGATGAAGATATGTCACTATACACATCTGTGCTATTGTGCTTTCCATACTGACCATCATACCTTTTTCTTTGTATTTTGCTTTTCCCCCATGTTTTGTTGCTTATTTGGCTATTTTGTTATAGCTTCCTATTGAATTGTCCATACAGATGCCATACTCCTTCTCCTACAACTTTAAAGAACTCAATAAAATCTGAAAGTTAAATATTTTCCTTCAATGATCAATAGATGATGCACTTGTTAACACTGGATGCTGTCTGCCATCTACTCACTACAGAGAGAAGGTGACAGACTCTCAGCATGTGAATCTGATCCTTGTCTGAGAATCTCAGTTCAAGGGTGGATCAAGGCTCAACAAAGCAAATAAGTTCAGGTAAGCAAAAGCGGTATCCTTGTCTGCTTGCCTATACATTTTTGTTATGGGTTATTTTACGGAAAACTTTTCCCCCTTTTGTTTACAAGCCAGATGGTGCCCAGCAGTCCCCGTGCTGTGGGGCTCGGTGCTGCTCACTGCACCTGCAGCTCCATGCCACCACTGGCCACCACCACCTGCACTTGCTGTCCCACACATGGGGCAGGGAGAGCTGTTCTGTTCTGCCTGTCACAGCATGCAGCATGGTGCTGGCACACGGCGGCTTGCTCACCATCCCCTTGTGGTGCTCAGGAGTGCTGTGGCCGTGGTGCAGGTCCCATGGCTGCGGTCCCACGGGCTGCTGTGCTGTGTTGGTGGGGCAGTGTGGAGTGCCCAGGTTGGGGGAGGGCAGTCGCCATGTTTGGACCAGAGCACATGGCAAAAAACAAAGAAATTTCCCACAGTTTGGGGCCAGAAGTAGACAGGGGAGAAGATGGACCAATGGAACACTAGGCTACGCCTCCTGGGGTGGGAAAACATGGGAAAAAAGACTTGCACGCATGCGTGAACCGCGAAGTATGCTGGGCCAGAACAGAAGGCATAAAAACGGTGAAGCCCAGATGCTGCTGGCTCTTTTTGGCCATGCTAAGCTGCTGGTAAGATTGCTGCTGCTCAGGAATCTGATGGCGCCATTTTGGACTGTGTGGTAGCTGAGGCTGGGATACCAGGGACTGCTTCCTAACAGCAGAGAGCCTCAGGAGCCAACTCGGGTCCCTTTCCTGCATCACAGGCTTCTGGTTTGCCCAGAGAAATTTGCCCTGTCCCTTTCCCCCTGCCTACCTTACTACCCTGCTTCACCTTTTCTCCTTTTTTTTTCCTTCACAGCACTGGTTCTGGGGGTCCCCTTCCCTTTTCCCATCGGGTTCCTGGAATCTCCCAGAGAGGACCCCAGCCTTACCCATTTTTCCCCAGGCCCACAAATCCTAGGGGTGGTGAAGCGTACTCCAGCCTCTCTCCTTCTGTCTCCATTACATCAGATACTCAATTTAATTTTCTGGTTTTTATCTTGTTTTGATAAAAGTGGTTTTTAATACATAATAATATTTTTATTTTTTCTGTTTTAGTAAAAGGTTTTTTCCTATCTTTATACCCAAACAAGTCTCAACAAAGTTAATATCAAATTTATTTTAATTCAAATTCACTGTTCCCTTTAAATGGTGACAATTTTCTAACTTAAGAAAATAAGATAGAGCTTGCTTTCTGCTGATCTCCCTTTTCAGAAACTTCCACTCTCTTCCAGTCCATCTGAAGTTACTTCTACCTGAAAGGCTGGTAGGTCTGCCAGTTCTGTCCATAGAAACACCTTATCTCTTTTCTGTGTGGTGTGAAAGAAGGGATCGTGTCAGTACACTTGTGCAGTAACTTGGCACCCTTTCTTCTGTAAAATAGTAACGC
Organism: Calyptomena viridis; assembly: GCA_013390005.1. Taxonomy (NCBI): domain Eukaryota; kingdom Metazoa; phylum Chordata; class Aves; order Passeriformes; family Eurylaimidae; genus Calyptomena; species Calyptomena viridis. The sequence continues at coordinate 29,214 of WEIV01018854.1, read as the reverse complement.
GTATTTATGTTGCATTACAAAGCAGATATTTAAGACAATTCCTGCAAAGCAAAGCATCTAACTCTATGCCTAACTCCTAATGTCTTTTTTTTTAATTAGGAACTCTATTAAGTGTTTCAAATTATCATATTGAAGAAGAAGTCATTGAGCTGCACATCCCCTTAGTTTAAAAGCCTTGCCAGTTTGTCATCTTGGGATTTCATGTCCATCAATCTTATCACTGAAACATATTATGTTCAGAACAATCAATGAAGTGTCTTGTCTATAAAAGTATAATAGCTTCTAGAAATCTGAGACCACTGGGAGTCAACAGTGGTTCCTATAAACTAACAGAAAATAAATAGAATGGGAACAAGAAGCCCAGGACAGTCCACAAGAAAATGACAAAATAAACCAAAAAAATCTCTTGTGAGGCAAAAAGTAGAAATTAAAAAGTGTAAGTAATAGAAAAAAGAAACAAAGGGTAATTGCAGGGTGACAGAAAAACACAGAATTGAAAGAAAAACATGAAATACAGGCAGTTACAGGAACAGTATGCAGACTTCTTGCAAGCGCTCATACTTTTCAATTTAGGCTTGTCAGTGGCAGTGAATCAGGTTTACATTGTAATCCAACAAAAAATCATCTTCTTTCCCATTCTATTTTTCAGACAGCTCTCAGGGTGATGGAATTAAAATTAAAATTGAAAAAAAAAAAAGAACACACAAAAAAACCCACAAAACAACAAAAAAATCCCTGAAAAAGCAGAAAATAATACTGCTGCTTCTTTAATGTACTATTTTGATCAGCATTAACATTGTGTTAAACTTTGTGCATTTGAACTACAGTGAAATTCAGTGAAACTAAAGGTACTAATGTATTAGTAGATTATGTGAGCTTTCTCCCATACCAATGTATCTCAGACCTGCTCTAGAAGCAGAACTGCCATGAGACAAGTCACTAATGAAAGATAATAAGTCCTTACAATTTATGACTAATTGTTAAAGATACACTTGATTAATACAAATTACAGGTAGATCAACAGTCAGTAATTCTGAAAAGTAAATAACTGTAAAGGACCAGAAGCATTAACACTTTTAGTCTTCCATTATTTAACAAGTGCAGCTAGCATTCAGTTTGCAGGGAGGCAGTCACAATTTGGGACTTGGCTTTTTATCAGTGATCAAGTGATGATCATGATGAGATGAACCAATGATCAAACAAGAAAGGTGCTGTGCCCATCAATTGCCTACTTCTGCAGTAACAGAAAAAGATTCCTACCAAAACATACGGTATTTGGAAACCTAGTTGCTGTTCACCTTCAGTAGGAATTATATTCTACTAATTCTACTTAATAAGCATCTGTGCCTCAGAATTTTAATTTTTATCAAAAATATCTCCATGATTTTCCTCCTAAATCCCACCAATGCCCTTGCAGAATCTGGAGTCTGAAAATGACACTTTTACACTTAGAATATTGTGTGTAAATTGTAGAGAATTACATAGTAACACATTTATTTCATCTTTTATGCATTATCACCTGACACAATTAGATGCTACTTCACAATTTGTTAGCTGGGATCCATATAATAGTGATACTGTAATATGGGAATTCCCTTTGGTTTTCATTAATTCAATACAACCCTGAAACTTTCAGATTCAGCAAGGTTGCCTGTGGTAATTTAACTGGCCTTTCAGGGCAAGAGCATTGATTTCTTTCTCTTGGATAGAGACAGTAACACCACAAGAGCAGTTTTTGTGTTCGGAGGTCATTAACCGCCAGTCAAAGGCCAGCATGCAAAGAGGCATTATTCCTGTTATATCTAAGGGAAAAAAAAGGTGTTGACCAATACGCACGAAGTGATCTGACTGTTATGTGCTTATTAGATGTTACAGAGTCAGTAAAAGTATTCATGAATACTCTGAAACCGCATAACAGGCTGATTTGATGGGGTGCCAATTTGTATTGATCAGCTGACAATCTAAAGAAACTTCAAACCTTGCGAGCTGTAAAATTTAAAAATTTGTTCCCACAGGGTAACAGAGAGGATTTTCCCCTCTCCCATTCCCTGTCCCCCCCCCCCCCCCCCCACAAAGCAAAGCATGCTTAAAGGGACATAGATTATACATATGCATAACTACTCTAAGAATAAACATCTACATTACATCATTAACTAGTTAGCACAGTCAACACCCATCTCCACCTGATCCCCACCCCACGTCAGGTCTTCTGGTGGTATTTTTGGGGTCTTATCATCACCTCAGACCTAAGAACACTCTGTTATAAACACTACCAACCACAAACTTGCTTGATTTTATGAGACGCCAACATATCTAGGCTGCCACTTGCTATCTNACATATCTAGGATGCCACTTGCTATCTCCCTCTCCCTGTTCCAATATTAGTTCCATATTAGTTGGAAGGCAAGAGGAGAGAAGTAAACGAAAAAAACTACATGAAGCTCTAACTTAGCTTAAAATCTTAAAACTCATATTAAAATCAAAACTTAAACCCTCTATTTCCAAATCAAGGCAGATTGTGAAATTAATGCACATAAATAGCAGCATGCCAAATAAAACTTAATTTCCAGCTGTGAAAGGCCTGAGAAGCATTTTCAGCTGTTAAAGACATCTTGATACTCACGACATGAATAATTATATCAGGTGCCACAGGCACTGTAAAAAAAAATACATTGAGTGCCTTCATTCTTTATAAGTGTGATACTTAGCAACATGGTAGATATCGAACCTTGTTCACTGACTCTTTCCTTACTCTCTGTGGAAGGCAGGGTTGTAAATAATCTTAGTTTGCCTAATACTTTGTTATTGCAATGGCTTCAATATATTTTTGCCTAAAACAAGGATAACAGAGTTCAATACTTAGCCCTGCACAGGACCATCCCCGAGAGTCACACCATGCGCCTGAGACCATTGTCCAAACATTTCTTGAACACTGTTAGGCTTGGTGCTGTGACCACTTCCCTGAAGAGCCTGTTCCAGCACTCAACCACCCTCTGGGTGGAGAACCTTTTTCTAATATCCAACCTAAATCTCCCCTGAGACAACTTTAGGCCATTCCCTTGCATCCTGTTACTGGTCAACACAGAGAAGAGATCAGTGTCTGTCCCTCTTCTTCACCTCACAAGGAAGCTGTAACTGCAATGAGGTCTCCCCTCAGTCTCCTCTTCTCCAGGCTGAACAGATCAAGTGACCTCAGCGACTCCTCATATGGCTTCCCCTCAAGGCGCTTGACTATCTCCATTGCCCTCCTTTAGACACTTTCTAAGAGCTTAATATCTTTCTTACATTGTGGCATCCAAAACTGCCACAATATTTAAGGTGAGGCTGCACCAGTGCAGAGTAGAGCAGGAAAATCACGTCCCTCCACTGGCTGCTAATTCTTTCCCTGATGCCCCCCAGGGCAGAATTGGCCCTCCTGGCTGCCAGGGCACTGCTGGCTCATTTTCAGCTTGACATCAACCAGGACCCTCAAGTCCCTTTCAATGACATTGCTCTCCAGCATCTAATTCTCCAGTCTGTAGGAGCATCCAGGGTTGCCCCATCTCCAGTACAGGATCTGGCTCTTTCCCTTGTTGAATTTCATCTGATTGGTGATTGCCCAGTCCTCGAATTTGTCAAGGTCTTTCCGCAGGGCCTCCCTGCCTTTAAGAGAGTCAACAGCTCCTGCTGGTTTTGCGTCATCTGCAAACTTGCTTAGTATCCCTTCCAGTCCTGCATCCAAGTCATTAATGAAGATGCTGAAGAGCACAGGGCCTAAGATGAAACCCTGTGGAACCCCACTAGTGACAGGTCACCAGTCTGATGTGACCTCATTCACTATGACCCTCTGTGCTCGACCTGTGAGCCAATTGCTCACCCACCCCATGATGTATTCATCCAGCTGTGTGCTGGACATTTTGTCCAGAAGGATCCTGTGAGAGACCGTATTGAAAGCTTTACTGAAATCCAAAAAGATTACATCAACTGGCTTCCCTTGATCAGCTAGGTGACTTACCTTGTCATAAAAGGAGACAGGTTTGATAAGCTGGACTTTCATAAGGTGTCTAGCAATGATTTTTTGATAGCTGGAGAAGACAGCCTACCCATTCTGCTCCCAAATTAGGAAGCCAATTTTCTATAAGATACAGTCTCATGCTAAATACAGAAACAAACAAAAAAATAACCATGCCAAACAGTCCTTAGCATATATTTCATATGCAGTTTTATATATCAAAGGGTTTATGTCTATATGGTAGATATGTCTATATGTTTTATATGGAGTACGTAGTTTGTGAAGAGGAGTTGTACTGGTGGATGAAAAACTAAATATGAGCTGGCAATGAGCACCTGCAGCCCACAAGGTCAGCCTTATCCTGAGCTGCATCAAAGGCAATGTGACTGGCAGATTGAGGAAGGTTATTCTGCCCCTCTATTTCACGCTGACAATAATTCACTGGGAGTGCTGCATCCAACTCTGAGGTCCCCAGCACAAGAAAGACATGTACCTGTTCAAGCAGATCCAGAGGATGGTCACGAAGATGATCAGAGGGTTGGAGCATCTATCTTATGAAGGAAGGCTGGGAGAGCTGAGGTTGTTCAGCCTGGAGAAGGCTCCAGGCAAATCTCATTGCAGCCTTTCAGCAGTTAAAGGGGGCTTATAAAAAAGAGGTGAAGCAACTTTATACACAGGCAGATAGAGACAGGACAAGGAGAACAGTTTTAAACTGAAAAAACAGGGATTAGAATAGATATTAGAAGAAATTATTTTCTCTGAGCCTGATTGAGGCACTGGAATAGGTTGTCCAGAGAAGTTGTGGGTGTGTTCAAGACTGGGTTGGATGGGCACATTGAGCAAACTGATCTAGTGGAAAATGTCCCTGCGCACATCAGGGGGGTTGGAACTAAATGATCTTTAAAGTCCTTTCCAACTCAAACCATTCTATAATTCTATGACTCTATATTGGAAGGAAAAAGCATGACTCCTAACACAGGAGAATTTCTAAGGTGTGTTTAATTTACACAGCCCAACACAGCAGTAGGTGTACAAGTCTACCAGTGATCTTGAACATTTCTAGCATGGGCTCAGATTTTATTTGTCACATTTTGACACATTTTCTTCCAGTCAGAAAACCCAGTGTGACTACTGTAGGTGAAATACATCCTCTTCTAAAAGCTTGGGTTTCATATATCCAGAATTGTTACTCATTAGGACCAAGACAACCAAAATTCAGTACCAGTCTATGTCAGGAACTGGTTCAACCTATTGCCTATATTATCAGGGTCATGTATGGATTATTCTTTGTAGAGCAACACAGAATTGAATCCTTCTTTCTTTCTCCTTGTGCATCTAACTGATACCCTCACCTTCCAAGTCTGCTATTTCTGGCAGGTTTTGAAAGAAGGGCTTGCTTTTTTCCACCCTAGGCCTTAGCTACTGTCACTGTTTGCCTTTATTCTCAGAAAAGGAAAGGATTCAGCCATTTATTTGGAAGTGAAAGACCTGTGTGCCCACAACTCTGAGAACTGGACTTCTCCAAACACAGCTTTTTGAAAATATTGGCATGTTTGTCACTGGCCTTAGAAATAAATACATCATACCTCCCCTTTTGGAAATAGACTTTTCCTCTTCTTTTTTCATAGAAATCATTGCATATGAGTGCCATGCTGCAGGATATTTTAGATGTGGGTTTATGGCAAAATGGATGTGAAATGCTCAGGATTTATATATGCACATTCAGCTGTGCCTACGACTACCAACATAGAGAGAAGGTACCACAACACAGTGGACTTGGACTATAACATTCTTCCATATCGATTTCAGGAATCTTTTTAAACAAAAGTGCTTTTTTAATTTTTTTTCAGCACATGTAGTTACATAACACATATGAAATAACAAAATTAAGTCTGGCCAAAGTCTTTTATTATTACTCTGTCATATAAGTACTAACCTGGTCTTTACAAGGTTAATTTAAGAGACTGCCCATTTATGTCCACTTTGCCCAGATTATTTTTTGGGGTCCTGTTTATCAAGATGTCTTCATTGCTTTGATTAACCAGCATATAGATTTCTTCTGTTGTCCTACTGCATATATATATTACTGTGTTATGTAGGTGCTAAAATATCAGGGGAATGTTGTTTGTGTAAAACATAGGAATTAGGACATTTTTTTGATTATTCCACACATTGACCTAGGGACTGGTTGTAGAACCTGTTTGAAGGGTTTAGGTGTCCCCTAAGAAAACGGCATTGGAAACATTCAAAAAAACAGCCTGAGGATAATTGTCTATTTTTTCATTTGCAAATGAAATTTCCCAAAACTTAAAATCCAAGGATATCTTGCACACCCAGGTTAAGCTGTACATACACCTCTGTACAGACCAGAAGCAAAAGAACAACAGGAATCAAAAAAAAATAGAGTAGGATAAAAACAAAGGAAGAGGGGTTTGCTTTTGAATGTATTCTATAAAGCACAAGAATAAACTGGCTGGCCTCAACTGTTTCAACATATTTCCATATAGTAAAGTAATGCATTGCAGAAATCTCATGATTTCTTTGACTAACTCATCTCTGTATTTATCTAAAAAGCCATTTCCTACTCAGATGGAAGAATTGCTGTACTATTGCTTTTGCTGGTTAGGAACAATAACAAACCTCGTCCCTTAGTTTCCTTATGAAAGAAAAAATAACACCAAACTTAAGAGAAAATTACACCTGTGTTAATTTTCACACTAATGCAGCACAAGCCCGCATCATCACTCTGTCTAGCTTAGGATTATAGGTTACTGTTAGAAATTTTAAAGGAAAACACAGAGGACAACTTCATTGGGAGTAGTCATTTAATGTACAGTCAGGTTTAAAGAAGCTATTTACTCTAGGTATATATTATTTTTTCTTTCAGCTATAAGAAAAAAAGATTTTATTTTCCAATTTTCAGATCTCAAGATCTAGAAGGGTAGAATTAGGAGACATTAGGCTCACATAGTTCATTCTCTTCTCATTTACAGTAGGATAATGAAACTTCGTTAACAGTTAGGCTCTCCTTACCTGCAACCTAACTCCTACTTGTTAGAAAAGTGTATAGATTAGGCCCATAGCTGGTGCAAATTACAATGATTTTATTGTAGCTGCATCAATATGTACTCATCAAGAGTCAAATTATTCTATTTTATAAGTGATAAAATTACAAGCCAGCAAAAACCATATTTGTTTTGCTATTTTGCATACTGGGGCTACGTGCTTCCCATACTTGAGAAATTGAGAGCTGGAGCTAAATCCTATCCAACTCACAAATACTTTTATAGCATGAGAGAATACATTTTAAATTAACTTCCATGTATTGGATGTTATTCTAATTTTTTTTGCCAATTAATGACTCTGTAAGAAAAATTAACACCTATTTTCAGTAATATTCAGTGCTTTTTTCCACTGGCAGCTAATTGCCTCTTGTTAATGATGTGCCAAATATATGCAGATTGCTGTACAAATTAAGACTGCACCAAAATAATTCTTCACTTAAAATTCTTCACTTAACTTTCTATGTTTTATTTAAAATATTTTACTACCCTACCATTTTTCTTATTGATTCAAAGGTAGCAAAAATTAAACAGAGTATTGTTTTTATTGGTGTATGAGGTTCAGTTTCTAAAGTGGTTATTAAAGAAGTGCTTTGTTGAAGAGCTTGCATTATTTATCTGAAACAATAATGAAATCATAACTAATGTACACTTGTGGTACCAGATTAATTCCAGCCTTAAAAATCTTCTTATTCCTGACTGAGATACAGGTGAATTACAGGATCTGTGAGCTAGGTGACCCCCATTACTGCATTAGTAATTTACCCTCCAGTTAATGAAACTGTGCACAGATAAAATTTCAGGAAAAACAGCACCATGCTGCGTGAAATATATCCGCAGATCTTGTAGGCTTCCACTAACCCTTCTGTTTTCACACATTCCAGTCTGAGCATAAGTGAGTTTACATGCTTACATGTTCCAACTAGGTGCAATTCCAGAATATCCTAACATTTAAAGTCCACTTCCCTCAAGTCAGACAGAGGTGATACAGTACTCTTATTTAGGACTAGTATCTTTAAAGCTTCTAAAATCAAAGTATGAAACCTTTGCTGGAGAAAAGTAGACTGTTTAGCCAGCACTTATCATCAGAGAATATTAAAGACACTGATGAGCTTCTTTTCTCATTCAATCAACATGCATTTATTTCCCTACCTGATCTGAAGCTCAGTTCTAGCGTAAATTAATCCTGCTGATGGTGATTGTAGCTAAATCTTTCCTGAATGGATATAAAAAGGATGTCATAGACTGTTTGCATTTTAAAGAAATATGCAAATGCTGGAAAAGGGTGAAGATATCAATCACTTAGCTAGTTTTCAGATTAGCTCTCCCTATTTTCACTCCATCACATGATTTACAGTGCTATAGGGTGAAAAGAGAGCTCAAAACTTTGTTCTGCAAGCCCAAGAAACAGCATAGGATTGCAAAGTCTAAGAAACTTTTACAGCTCAGTTTCACGGGCTGGAAAAGCCCATGCTGTGATGTCTCAGGAGCTTCCTAATTCTACCTTTCCTGTAGAGGAGATCGCCATTCTCATAGAGCGGCAATGAAATCACCTGAAAATACAGTCTGTGTAATCAAAACATGAATCAGTAATAATACCTTCCTTTACAGTGCTGGGCTGTGAACCATAAATATTCAGCAGTGGGAACCACTGCAGTTGCCCCAACCTGCCCTACTCAAATACTGGACCTAGTATTGAAGTACAGTACTTCAGTTTTTAAGCACTGTACTTCAGAACAGTTCTTTTGGCATTATTTTATTCCAAGTGTTTTATGTAGAAGTTTCTGTGCTTTCTTTGCCTTATGAAGGTGTAACAGTAATTTTCACTTCTAAAAATAAAACATTTAGGACAATTTGCCCCTGATTCAGCAAAGCCCTCATTAATATTACATCCCTTTCAAAGGCATAACAGTTAACATATTGAAAGTACTTCGCAGAATTAAGGGTTGAGTGATATCTACCTGTCAATTCTAGAAAATTTTTCTTTCCAAAAAACAGAAAGAGATTTTTACACAGATGTTCAGTATGAAACAAGTTTATAATGAAGGAAAATTGCAACAGCTGGAACATTTTGTGTAAACAGAGGCTACAAAGTTGAATCCATTTTAAAGACTAGGTGGCTGTTCATACTTCTTTCACTTTCGACCCTCTGCAACTGGGGAAAATGAGGTGGAGGAAAGTTGACAGAAAAAACTAAAGTCTGCTAATATTTTGCCTCTTTTTGAAAACTTGCCCCCTCCTAAATCTAATATTATTGCCATCCACAGCTATGTGGTGATAAAAGTTTGATGATGCTGAATTCCTTCAGGAACTTACATGGTTTTTGTCTGTCTTACATAAATCAATGAAATTTATTGATGCCATATGACAACTCTACAGCTATATTGGCAGGGTTCAGCATCAGAGACCATCACTATCTCTCATTTCTCATTATAACTCCTCTCCCATTTTTGACAGCATAGGCTGTTGCTGGTTCTTACGAAACAATTTTCCCTGCTTTGTGTTCCATCTGATCCTCTGTGCTATGGAAGTAATATACAGTACTTGGTCTGAATTTACTTGTTTCCATACTTTTCAAAGGTTGGGAATAAGAAAAGTGGACATGTCAGGATTTTGCTTGTTTCTTTGTTTGTTTTAGCACTTATTAATGAAGTCCAACTAATAACTGCTGATGGGAGTAAACCTAAGATTTTATTTACTTCTGCAAGACTTCAATAAATACCAACATTTACACTAATTTCCATGGTGTACTATCACTTCAATTGATTGAATGTAGAAATCAGAATTGTAAGTTTTATTAACAATATTTTGGAGAAATTCTTCGGTTTCATATTGGCACCCCATTTGTGAGAACAGTTTAGATGTGATGGCGTGTATAGTCCTCTATGGCATCAATAAATTTTAAGGATTTATGTGAAGCAGACAAAAGCCATGTAAGTTCCTGAGAGCATCCAGCATCATCAAAATTTTATCACAACTGAGATATGATCCAAAGGTTAAATGGTCACTTATGTGCCTGCAACAGCCCACTGGGCAATTTTTCATTCAGATATCCAGTCACCATTGCTGAAGCTCAGTGAAATTTACACTGTGTTCACAGAATGTAAAATGACTGCAAGAAAGCTCGTAGCTCAAGGAAACAAAAACAGACTATCTGACCAGGATTGCTCATATCTTCCTCTTCAGAACCATGTCTCATATATGTTATCTAAACTTGCAGTTGAATTATATCTTCTGCTTGATATAAACAGTTGTTTTAGAAATTAGTGAATTTTAGGAATTAGTTTCCCTTTGGGAAACTGTCCTCAGGGATAAAGAAGCCTAACAGAGATGTCAAATCTCTCAAGACTTTTTTCTTATAGTAAAAGAGCTCTCTTTCACATGTATAAGAAATTGGGTAAAGAGGTCAAGATACATGCATTGGTCAGAAATGCCCTTCTAATTGAAGTAAAGTGTATACAGGAAATGCACAGGCAGTGGAACCAGTGACATTTACATCAGAACTGGTGTGATATCTACTATTTTCACACTCTGCATATGCACATCAAGCATTTACAGTAGTAATCCATCTTCATGTCAACTCAACTGCCAACTTACAGAATGATAGAATCATATAGGCTGGAAAAGACCTCTAAGATCACAAACTGTTGATGTAGCATGACTAAATTAAGTCCTTGAGTGCCACATTTACACATATTTTAAATACCTGCAGGAATGGTGACTCAACTACGTCCCAGGACAGTCTGTTCCAATGCTTGACAACTCTTTCCATGAAGAAGTATTTCCTAATATCTGACCTAAATCTCCCCTTGTGCAATATGAGGCCATTTCCTCTCATTCTAACTCAGGAAAGATTGCACCTGTCCAAGTCACGAGGAGCCAGTTTCTCCAGGAGAATGCTGTGGGAAATGGTGTCAACGGTGTCCTGGTTCTAGCCAGGACAGGGAAGGATGTTATTCTATACTACCTCACATCATTGCTGGGGGGTGGTGGAAACAAACTCTCTTCCAGAGAGGGGTTCCTGTCAATGTGACAGGGGAAGCTGCCCAGTAATTATTTATTGTCACAGGCTTTCCCTGTGAATCCTTTCTTTTCTTATACCTTTTGTTATTAATATTGTTACTGTTACTGTTCATTTTCTTATCTCATTGCTGTTTCTAACACCTTGTTCTTATCTCAAGAAATTATAAGATCTCTGCCTTTTGTGCCTCCAGCTGGAATGGTGGGAGGGGAAGCAGAGCATGGTTTTAGCAGGAGTACTAATTTGGAGAATACCATTCCTAAACAATGACAGAAGGCTTTAATAAAGTCCAGGCAGACAACATCCACAGCCTTTGCCTCATCCACCAAGCAGATCACCTTGTCACAGGACACCAGGTTTGTCAAGCAGAACCTGCCTTTCTTAAACCCATGTTTGCTGGGCCTGATCTCCTGGTTGTCGTGCATGTATCAAGCAATGACACTCAGGATGATCTGCTCCATGACCTTCCTCAGCACTGAGGTCAGACTGACTGGCCTGCAGTTCCCTGGATCCTCCTTCTGGCCCTATTTGTAGATGGAAGTTCCGNTTCTATACTACCTCACATCATTGCTGGGGGGTGGTGGAAACAAACTCTCTTCCAGAGAGGGGTTCCTGTCAATGTGACAGGGGAAGCTGCCCAGTAATTATTTATTGTCACAGGCTTTCCCTGTGAATCCTTTCTTTTCTTATACCTTTTGTTATTAATATTGTTACTGTTACTGTTCATTTTCTTATCTCATTGCTGTTTCTAACACCTTGTTCTTATCTCAAGAAATTATAAGATCTCTGCCTTTTGTGCCTCCAGCTGGAATGGTGGGAGGGGAAGCAGAGCATGGTTTTAGCAGGAGTACTAATTTGGAGAATACCATTCCTAAACAATGACAGAAGGCTTTAATAAAGTCCAGGCAGACAACATCCACAGCCTTTGCCTCATCCACCAAGCAGATCACCTTGTCACAGGACACCAGGTTTGTCAAGCAGAACCTGCCTTTCTTAAACCCATGTTTGCTGGGCCTGATCTCCTGGTTGTCGTGCATGTATCAAGCAATGACACTCAGGATGATCTGCTCCATCACCTTCCTCAGCACTGAGGTCAGACTGACTGGCCTGCAGTTCCCTGGATCCTCCTTCTGGCCCTATTTGTAGATGGAAGTTCCGTTTGCCAACTTCCAGTCACCTGGGACCTCCCCGGCTAACCAGGGCTGCTAGTAAATGATTGAAAGTGCCTTAGTGGGCTCTTCCATTGACTTCCTCAGTACCCTTGGCTGGCTCCCATCTGGCTCCATAGACCTGTGAGCATCTACATAAAGGGAAACCCTAACTCCTACATGACTATAATATGAAATCAGTGTCATCTTGATCTAGTCTTTCTATATCAGCTTTCAGTATACAGCAAAATAACATCACAGGAAAAGAGAAACTTAATTTAAATTTCTTAAGGTCACATTTTCATATTTTCCTTATTTTTGGGATAAAAGCTTCTGACATAGTCAGGATTTTCTCAGAGACCAGTAAGCCACATGAGTCCAGAAACTCAATCAGTTTTTCAGTTTGGTTAGAAATATATGTTGCTATGCTCTCTGAGCTTGGAAGTGTTTTCACTTTGATCTTTTATGTTTTGCTCTCCTGAGCTTCCATGAATAAGACTCTAGAAGCCCATTTGCTTAATTTGAGACATTTTAACAGAATATTGAACAAAGCATTGTCTCCTCAAAGTGAACTACTAAATAATATATTTATGGATTTAAAAACAGATATATGCACCAAATTTTATGGATTGATGTGCTTGAGGAAAGAAAGACCTAATGGATGCAATTTACAGTAAGTATGTGAGATTGATATCCTTGTTTATTGATGGCAATGATCTATTAATATTTGAAATACAGTTCCATTCCTATTATTTATACACATTTTACAACATAATTCATTTTTACTCGTGATGGTTTATCAGTAACATCTGCACATTTCTACTAATTATGTTTTTACTATGATATGTTTAATCAGACTGTATTTGTTTCCAACTTTGAAATCCATGGGCAACCATGAATTCAGAAGTTTAATGCAGTGTTTTAATTTTTTTAAGAGATCAGAGCAGGTGTAGGTATGGAAAATCTAAAATTCAAAAAAAGCAATAAATGTGAATCAAGAAATCAAAGTACTTCAAAGTTACACTAGACAGTTCATGGCAGGGGAAAAAAGAATGAAGGAGTACAATATACATTCTAGCTTCAAATATGTCTTTGAGACAAGTTACCTGCACTACGTTGTTCATCTTCCTCGGCTCAAACTGCATAACTATTATAAAATCAGAATTCCTTGCTGGGGTATCTGTCTTGTCAATATGCTTAAGCAGAATTTATACTCAGAATCTGGAGTGAATGTATCCACATCTGAATTTCCATTCAGATGGGAAAATGAAGATACAGAAGGTATATTAACTATCTTGTTTGGCCTGAAACTTTGAAAGACATCATCAGTTCTGTTTTGAAACTTGACCAGAACTACTGTCTAACTGCCATAAAAGCTTACAAGAAAGAGTTCTTTGGTACGTCCTGTCCAGTTGGATGCTGCAAGTATATTTCTTGTCTACAAATTCTGACCAAAGTTTGTTTGCTTCTTTCTCTCAAAATACAGCCAAAAGAGGTCACTTCATTTTTGTAACAACCCAGCAAATAAAGCTGTCACATAGGTGACACAAACTGAGTTTGTAAGCCTTCTCTGATGGGATTCATGAAAACACTCAAACTACCATGTTATACATCATCAGAAAACATTTAGAGAAAGCTAGGAATATGAACTGGCATCCCTTTTTCATATCAACCTAACCAGTAAGCTACTTCTTTCTGGTCCAAGAAATTTTATGCTTTTCTACCCAATCATAACATGTGCACAGGAAAAAAGAACTCATTGGAGACAACCACAAAGTTGAGGAGGACTTGTTGAGGACCTGTACAACCCAAGCCATCTACACTGAGAAGTCCTTTGACAGCAAGCACGCAAGGTAGTCTAACATATTAAGATAGCCTCTAACAACTCCTCAACCCTTGCATAAAGGGACAAGATTTCACTGCACTCCTGCTTTCAGGTATTTCCTATTGGCTTGTTCAGGATACAGACTATCTGAAGCACTGCTCTGAAATTTGTCCTTACAGACTATAAAACAAGAAAAGGGTCTACAGCTCTAAGGTTTATATTCCAGTCCTGCACTGCACCTTTGGCTTCCAGGTGTTCATTTTATTGGTTTGAATTCTCAACATTTAGTGGCATCAGATCAGCTTTTCATAGAAAAGTCTATCCTTCAAGAACAATCTGATGCGAACATTACAGTAATTACTACTTTATTTCATACTGGTTCAGTGTTTAACTCACTTACAGCTTGCCTCTAATGAGGTGATAAGTCTTTCAATTAAAGACAAATGCTGCAGAGAGACCTCTGGTCTTCACAGATGTCCTACTTAAGTATTTCTCTTTCTCCACACCCCAGCTGTTAGCAACTGCTTGCTTGCTGGAGGTTGCCACCCTTGCAAAGCATTGTGTATGAATGATTCCTAATTCACTGCTGGCAAACTAGATGCATTAATTTCAACAATTCATATAATAGTTTGAATTAACTTGGTTTATTTTGCCTGATCTGGATTATGAAGTATTCCAGGATCCAGCTACCCTTGAACAGGCAGGGGTCACCAGTATTGAGGCCATGCTGTCGAGAACGCAACTGCTCTGGGCAGAGCACATTTCCAGGATGGAGGATCACGGCCTCCCTAAGATTGTGCTTTATGGTGAACTCATGACTGGCTGCCGCAATAGAGGAGCCCCAAAGAGGAGATACAAGGACTCCTTGAAACAGCACCTCAGTCTTGGCCATATTGACCACCATCAGTGGTCCGCTCTGGACTCAAAATGGGAGACATGGAAACACACCATCTATAATGCTGCTGTCTCCTTTGAAAACTCACGTAGAATTAGTCTTGAGGAGAAAAGACAATGCAGAAAGAACCGTGCCTCACCAATACTGTCTAAGGAGACTTTCCACTGTGCCTTTTGTACCCAGACTTGTCTATCCCCCACAGGCCTTTTTAGCTACCAGTGTGCTTGTAGCAAGTATGGGTAGAGCCCTTCCCATATCTTTGTTCGCCAAGCTCAGCCATGATGATGATGAACTATGGGAAGCAGAAATTTCAAGCCATTGAAGAAAGTCATCCAGAGGGAGAAGGCTTCAGCTGATGTTGCTGCACTCAAAAGGGAACATCTGTCCTTAAAATAAAATGCAGTTTCAGAGTCAGTAATACTGGTGCTTTTCACTACTGAGCTGCCAGGTATTCTGAATTTAATCTGAATAGGTGTGGACACATAATTGTATTTTTGTCAAATTAACCATAGCAAGCAATCTCTGATCCAATAAAAAATTATGACAAATTATGCTTTCCACTTTGGGAGGGGAAAGTTAATTTGTAGTGCTTTGGTATGTTGTATCATAGTAACACAGCTCTTTTAATCTGTATAGAACTACCCCAAATCAAGTGGACATCTTATGGAATCACAGTTAGACAGAAGCTTGTTCTAACCTGTTTTGTTTTGCTTTTTTTATTTAGTTGCTTGGTGGAGGGTTATGGTTTATTGTAAAAGAATTCATGCTTCCTATGGTTTTGAAGAGTTCAAAGACCCTTGTGTGTGAACAATGGCAACTTCACAGAACAAAAGATGTGGTCACTGTGTGTCATTGAAGCTATGGAGTCAGTAAGGCAGATTAGGGTACCAATTGCAGAAAATTCCTACTAATTATAAGAAAATCTGTAACAACCTTGTTTATACAAAACACTGTCTTACTTCTTAAATAAAGATACTTACTTCTTAAGTAAAGATAATTAAACACATTGAGATGACTGGGACCACAACCAGAGTAAAAAGGGTCTCATAACAGGGTAAAGGACCACAACCTGACACAATATTTGAATGCACTTATTGATTTATTCTGAAAGGAAATTTCTGCACCTTGCTTTGATTTTCATATCCTTTTGTCTCACTATCCTCAAAGGTCCCTCCCAAAGTTCAAGTCAAGAGCAAATACTTCCATTGTTGATGTCTTTACAAGTTTCGTTGTTGATCATATGTGTAAGTAACCAAGTGATTGAGCACTGTGTCAAGAACACGTTTTTGAAAATTACACCATACAGATCAAACATTTCTCCTTGTGGTAGATCATTGTAGGCAAGACTTAGATTTACCTTAAATATTGCTTGCCTTAACTATTTTACTCTAACTGTTATCATTAGATTAAAATATGAAACTGAAGGATGAGTCAAAATCGAAGTGGCCAAGCCTATTACTCTTGGTGTAGAATGGAAACAAAACCCAGAATAGAATTTTAAAGTGATCACTGTGAAGTTAAAGAAAAAGGTCTAGGATGAACATCTCTTGTACTATGCATGATTCAAAACCCTGGTCTGGTTTCCAGTCAGAATTTTATCTCAGCATGTACACCAGACTTTCAATTACACTGCAGTTCCTTTAAGACTTAAGATTAAAGGAATCTATAAAACTAAATTTGCCAGAATACTAAGGGTGCCTTTACACAGGTGAAGTCTGTATATGGAAAAAATACAAATACCTTGCCATTTGTATAGATGTGCTGATGAGGGGCTACTTGCAAGAATACACTCTTTTCTGCTGATCTAAACTAGCTTTTAATTGACAGGTGAAACAAAGCTGTCTGCTTCCTGGCTGCTGGTTTATGGTCCTCTCATTCTGTGCAGACTCTAAAGCTAAAAGAAAAAAAGAAATAAATAAAAGCATCCCCTCCAAAACAACCACACACATAAAAACCCCACAAACAAACAAACCCAAACAATAACAACAAAAACTTACACTGATAAACCAAACCAAATCAAAACAAAACAAAAAGCAACAAGACAAAATCAAAACCACACACATACACAAAAGCGCAATCCAAACCCATAAACCTAAAACCCCAAGATTTTAAATCTGTCAATTACTTTCCCTCGTGAAAAGTGGGAAAGCAAAGAACTAATTCTGGATTGATATTTGTACTGCAAATATTCTAGCCTTCACTCTCAGAACTGTTTCAGTTTGGGAGGCGGGGGGAGGTTGTTTGCTTGGTTCGATTTTGGTTTTATTGTTTAGGAGCTTTTCAATTTTTTTTTCAATTATTTCTATATTTTCTAGAGGCACTAAACAGAATCTGGGCTTCAGTAAATCAAGTTATTAAAATACAGATGAAAATGCTACACAATTCTAGAAGATATTTGAAACCTTGCAGCCATTTTTTATGGCTGGGCTTTGCACCTTTGCTTTCAACTACTGAGTTACCTATTGTAAACATCTTTGCAAATCAAGTCATGATCATCTGTGCACTTAAAGAAATAATGGCACACTCCCTTCAGGAATCCTTTTTTACCATAAAAATGCAAAAGATTTTTTTCTGTTTGTGTAAAGCAGAAAATAATGTTACATATTCCATAGCACCATCTGCTGGTATCTGACCAATTCTTTATCTACTAGAGTAATTAACTTTTTTCTTGGTGAGCAGCCTTGTATTTTCTATGAATTGGAGTCTTAGGGGGAGCAGGGGGAGCAAAGCTGGGGGGAGAGTCCCTGCTGTAATAGAAAGTGAAGGAGCTGACTAAATTGAGAAAAAAATGCTGTATTTCACAAAAATCTTTATGTCACTCACAAAACATGCATTACACAATTATCTGCTTTGTTGCAGCTCACGCTTACAATGCACTAGCATCTTGGAATGCACAGCTCAGAAGCGTAACAACCCAGCTTTTACCCCTGCAGCCCAGGGCAAATGTAGACTATGGCTATGTAGACTCACTTGGGAGGACAGCAAGAAAAGATTAAATGAGATACCAGAGTATAAATGCGGAATGGTGTCTTAATAAACTGTGTGGATTTGTCTCACAATGCCCATTGTCATTATAGCTTCAGTATGAAGCAATAATCCACTTTCCTGAAGTGGTACCTTGGGAGACAATGGAGACCACTGTTATTACGTTGTCATTCCAGTGTCTCCAATATTGACCTGCCTATTGAAAACAGTTGGCGAGGAGTTTCTATGGGAAATGGCTTTTCATAAAGTATTTTAAAATGTAGTCTTGAAAACTGAAATACTTCGTGATCAAAATCCAACAAAACAGGCATGGCTACGTTCTCTCTGGATTCTGTCAGCTAGCTCAGAGGGGTGCCTAAGGCACTTGAGCCACCACAGGCTGCAGTTCTGGGGTGGTACCATTTTTCTTCCAGATATCTGAGGCTGGAGAGAGTCTCAACTATAGGCTTCAGTACAGCTAAACTTCTTCCTGGGAGATGCAGAGACAAGTCATTAAGTTTGGAACATGGATTCCCAGAAGAAATAATAAAAAACTATACCCTAAATACCCCACAACTATACCTTAAATAAGTTACTTTAATCACTGCTAAGTAAAGGTCCTCAAATTCTTTATCTCACTGGAAATATTGGAAAACTTATTTACCTTTTCCAACCACAGAAAACATTTTTTTAAATTTCCATGGAGGGAAATTTCATTTTCCAAAGGGTTCTGAGCAAGATTGCTTAGTGCTTTGCTGTCTTCCTAAATCCTTCAATTGCTAGTCATTCCTCTGAGAAAGTAAAAGGGGCCAAAGCTCTTCTCTCTCTCTCCCCAAACACACATACTTGCACATCTTAATGTCTCCTGGAGCCATAGTGATTTCAGCAAATATTTTCAATGGGCCCTGCAACTTTTGAGTTCTGATTAGTTCAACTCCCAACTCCCAGCAGTATTGCTTCACTTAGCATAAATTATTAATTTTTTACAGAACATTTCAAGGGGACAGAGGAGTAATTCAGCTTGATAAAGACAACTGCAAGAAGGAAAGTGAACTTCCCATATAGTTAGAGGGGAAGATTTTTGTTCACAGCTCTTCAAATGAAAACAGATGGAAGGATGACTCAACTGGACATGCAAATTCCCCAACTTCTCTCTAAAATTTTTACTCAGCAGATCAGGTCCACAGTCAGTGGACAGTTAGTTAGTTTAGTTTTGCCAAAACTAGGCAAAACTAAATATATACTGATTTATACCAGCTGAGGACCTCTCTTGGAATTTGAGGGAGACTGAGTTGTTTTCTAGTGTGACTTTTTTTTAAAATCTTGACATTATTTTTTAGAACAAGAATCCAGAATTTTGATCATCATGAAGAAAACTGTATTATAACATGACTTCATTGCACACTCAAAGCTGTTAAAACCAACTGATGAGACAGTCTGTCTGAAACAAATGCAAAAAGCAGAAGCAAGAAGAGAAATCCTAAAATTTTTTTTTGTTCTAATTCACTGTAAAAAGCTCATTGCACTAAGGAAAGAAAATATCCAGAATAAATGCCTGGTATAAATCCAGAATAAATGTCCGTATGTCTCAGTTTTACTGAAGCATCAGAATGTTGCCTTTGGTATTATCACAAGCACTTTACTCTGCTGTTCACATGTATAAAAAAAAGCAAAGAAAACAAAAAAACCGAAACCAACCAAACAACCAAGCAAAACCAAACCAAACCCCAAACATTTTCACAAATTTTATTTGATAATAAGGTAGGTTTCAGAACACAGAAGGGGTTGAATTTAGTATTGGTACACACGTGCCAAAGTGGTTTATGTACTCTTGTTTACCACAGTCTTTGTATTGGGCTATTACACTTGTGAACCCACCTCTCTCAAATGGCTTCTTGACAACTTTTTACCTCTGTTGTTTGTGTGCAGCATTACTAGGGGATTTCTTTAGTCATCTGTACAGGCACTCTCAGATAATCACTTCCAAAGGTATCACTGGCGGTAGATCAGCAGGAAGCTAGGCAAAAGGCTGCTCCTCGTTACACTTGCGAACTGCACTCATCTGCTCATCTGTTTAGAGATATTCTGCAGCATCAGCAAGTTGCCAACTGCTTCAGCTGCTGCTGGATTGTTGTAGTCCCTTGAAGACAACAATTATTGGAAGCTAACTCTGTCTTAACAGTCCTATCTTCACTTTTAATAGAAATAGAAACCACATCAATGTTATCACCTGCATTGTGACAGATTTCAAATCTCTTCCCTTAACTTTAATCCTGATTAAGCAGACAGGGTCAGTGAGAGCACCCAAGACAGAAAGGCAAGAATAACCAGGACAATAAAACAGTTAAAGCAAAATCGTCTCTTACAGCTGTGTCAGCAAGACTGAAAAGACTAAATCATATTTACAGTCCTTTCATTTCTCTTCTGTGATTCCCTCCCTTCTCGTGCCTCTTCTCAAGCAGCCCAAAATGCTCAGCTCTCCGGAGACTGCACTGAAAGCAACAGAGCTATATGGAGTTACCTGTGCAAGAACCCAAAGCAAATACTGCCATCAAGTGTCCAACAGACCTGTGTACAGTGCAGGCTCTTCCATCTGCATCTGTGCATGGAGATGTGGATGTTAATATACAGCATACGTCAATTGTGGATGCTTATACAAGTCCTTCTGGTACAACGTCAAACAGTTAACAAGTCTGGATGTACAGGTAAATGCAAAAGCAATCTCCTAGGGACAACAGAGGTGCATTAGAGTTTGAAAAGTGTAGCCAGGATGAGAAATCACTCTCCCTGTGGCATGGCTTCTGTAACTGTAGAGCGTATTCCATTTCCTGGGATGCCTCAAAATTGAATTTAAATGCTCTCTCTTGATTCAGCACTTAGGTATGTTGGCAAAGGCTTCAGGAGAAAGTACATTTAAACACATGGGTTTGCTCTCAGCACACTCACAGACTGCCATTAATGTGGGTGTCTCATGGTGCAACAACACCCTAAAACATCTATAAGGATCTCCTGCTGGTCATCTGCAAGCCACAGCCCAACCAAAGGCAGGGACCAGCTCCTGGGCCTTACACTTTTTTCTCTTCTGCTTAGTCGGGAGATGACACCATACTGCCTGCCTGGCTCTCTGGCTCATTAACACCAAACACCTTTCTCCTTCTTAGCTCTTGATCTTACTGCTCCATTTCAACTAAATCTAAGTGAATGTATATAATTTTTGGAAAATGTGATTTTCGGTGAAAAAGAGAAACCTTAGCTGAGTTTGATTCTTATTCATCTTGTGAGATGGCTGATCCATAAAGATGATAGCAAACAGATGCCTACTCATTAAAAATAATTATGCTCGAATTTTTCACTATGTGTTACTATAAGCAGGTAATGTACAAAGACCCCTTTGTAGTCATCAAAAAAGTTTGTGCCTCTGGCCTTGCTAATTTTAACTGTGTAAATTACTGTATAAACAATAAATCAAAATTTTGAGGTAACTGAGTGCAAACAACAATAAATAGCAAAAAAAGCTGAAACTGGAAACAACAATAAATAGCAAAAAAAGCTGAAACTGGAAAGTTCTCTGGTTAAACAGTCTTCAGAGAGACTTGAAGAGAACTGATTGTGGACGGAAATTGTGCAATTTCTTGAAGCTTAGGAAGGATCAGGGCAGTACATAGGAAGTCAAGAGGCAG
>WEIV01018853.1:35628-63451 GCA_013390005.1 Calyptomena viridis | reverse complement strand
TGGACTTTGATAATAAGAAGAGGTACTCTAGAAAACAACCAACAAGTACCTCGAGAGTGGTGGAAGTGAGATAATATGTGTGCATTTTGAAGTGATGCCTGTGGAAGCAACTATCTACGTATTAATAAAACTGTAAAAACAGTAATTCAGAGCAATTCAGCAAATATTTTATCTTGGAAAACAAATACTTTTCTTACTGTCAGCTTCACCTTTCTAGGCTGATCACCATTCATGGTATTTTTGAAAATGATGTGCGCTTCAAGTATCCTTCAGCAAAAACTTCAAATGAAGCAATGATTTTCTGGCAGTAAATTAGAGTGAATTATGTGGGTGTATGAGCAAAATGAAGCAAGCTAACATAGAAAGGGAAACTCAACTCAGATGCCAAGGAGGCATGAAGAATTAGCAAGTGGGCAAAGATTTACACCTAGTTTCTTCAATGGCAAATGAGCTTGCAGTGTTCTGCACAAGAAGGAATGCATTCAGTAGGTATTTTTCCTGGAAAAAATGGTACAGTCACAATGCATAAAACTGGCCTAGTCTTTCTCTCCCAAGAGGATGAGAGCTTTTGTAAAATTTCAGAGTTGCTGTCAAAAAGTATCAAAAAGTAAAAAATTGTGTTTTCCTGGCAAGTTGTTTGAATTCTTTGGGAAGTCCAGAAGAAAATTGAAGAAAGACTAGAAATATTGGTATAATCGGGGGGCTCTGTGAAAAGAGAAGCTGTGCTTTGCATATTATGAGTTACAGCACAGCTAGTGCACCAGGCCACTGCAGTTTGTTGACTGATGCCTTGAATGAACCTTAAAACCCAGCAAAAAGATTATGTTTAGAGCTATTATGACAGTTAATTTACAGTTATAAATTTTGACAAGTTCATTGCACTTGGTGCCATAGTGTAGTTGAGGTGTTAGGGCATGGGTTGGACTTGATCATCTTGGGGGGTCTCTTCCAACCTAGTTATTCTGTGATTCTGCATGGATTTTTGAACTTGATGTATAAGATGCTGTACCAATAAATTAGTTTTTAGCAAGATCAGGTTAATAGTCAGAGAAGACTTCTCTGATGGCTGCGTACAAATCTTACCTTACCTACATTGTAAATAGAGTTCTTGTCAAGTCTCTCTTAGACCTCGGTCATATTTTGTACTATGGACAAAAAAAGTGGCAGAGGGAGAAAAATCAAGCTAACAATGCAGGGAGATCAGCAGAAAGCCTGATGGAGCATGTCAGCTAATTTAAACGAACTAGAATGGATGTTTATTTAGTAAAAAAAATCTCAGGCAAATCAAGGGTAATCCCTTCACTTCACAGTTTGGGCAAGAAGGAAGGTTGTGACTTTCCTGAATTTGTTAAGAGCAAATACATTTTGATATGTGTCAGTGAATGACAAAAAGAGCAGTATGTCAAGCCCAGAAGATGTTCAAGGATTTGTGTATTTTGCCAGCAGCAAATGAGATGGAACAGAAGAATAGTGTTGATCTACTTGAATACAGAACGGCTCTGCACAGAGTTCTGGGCAGGGCTGAGGCCAGTTGTATGAGGGTCACAATAATCCCACACATTGCTACAGGCTTGGGGCATAGTGGCTGGAAAGTGGCCTGGTGAAGAAGAACCTGAAAGTGCTGGTCAGCAGCAGCTGAACATGAGACAGTTGTGTGCCCAGGTCTCTTTCCCCAGTTTCCCTAAACAGAGTCCTCTGTGAGACACTGTCTCTACAAACCCTTCTGTTGTAGAGACAGGTTTAAACATTCTGCTGTTAATATTTCCGTTGTACATGTTTTCCCCTTGGTTAGTCTGGAAGGGATAAGAACACAACTAGTTGTGAAAAATCTTTACTTGTTAGTCCTTAGTGATCTAGGTGGAGCTGGAAAGAATACACTGACAAGAATTGTCTGTGGTGCTACTGGCTCTAAGACTGGATGTTCCATTATGGAGCAGTCTTCTGGAATAATTTGGCATCTTTTTGTGGCTGTTCATGGTAATTTTGATGCCTGGGTCAGGAGGAAGTCAATATATCTAGCAACAGTAACCATTCTTGAGAATAGTCAGTTAGTACTAAAGTAGAGTCTCTTACTCTTGTTGTAGCATGGACTATACCATAAGGGTAATTCAAGTCTGTTATTAAGGAACTGTATTTTGTATTGTCCCAGTACTCTAGGCAATGTGGCGTCAAATAAAAGTTGCTTGATTAATGTGAGTTTAATTACCTAATTATATGTTTGTATAATTATGCTGGTATTATGACTGCATTCAAAGAGATAATCAGCTTTTGTATGAACATGCTTACACTCTTTTAACCTGGTGTTTTTCTGATCTGGAATCAAGTGACAGTGGATTGGAAACACCTTTATACTAGTGCCAGTTTTGTGGTTAGATTCCTTGTACAGGTGAATATACTGAAGGCTCAGAAAAGTGTTATTTAGGCTGCTTTGTTGACACTTGAGGCCTCACAGACCAATCAAATTGCTCAGCGTGGTTTCACAGGGTCACCCTGGATTATAGCCACATAGCTGGTATTGGACAGTTTAGGAAAATAATTTCTGGTGGGAAAAAGAAGGGGCAGGAATTAATGGCTGAATGTAGTGATTTCTAGCAGTATGTATGTGGTTTGTACACAGCAAAGAGGATTGCTTTTTGAAAAGATGCCAAGAGCTTAACTGGCTGTGGATTGTTGAGACTTTTGAAAAATGGTCTAGTTCTATGTTCAGCCTCACATGTTGTGAAGCAAACAGCACAGGCTGTGGTCCTACAAATGGTAGATGGTGGCAGTCCTCAGGACAGCAATTTCTTCTGTCAGAGGTTCCCATCAATAGAATCATAGAATCATAGAATGGTTAGGTTTGGAAGGGACTTTAGAGATTGTCTAGTGCCACCCCCCTACCATGGACTGTTCACTAAATCAGATTGCTTAATGCCCCATCCAGCCCAGCCTGGGACATTGCCAGGGATGGGGCATCCACAGCTTATTACTGACAACCTGTGCCANGACCCCAGAGCTGGATGCAGTGTTTCAGGTAGGTCCTCACAAGGGCAAAGTAGAAGAGCAGAATCACCTTCCTTGACCTGCTGTCCATGCTGCTTTCGATGCAGCCAGGATGTGATTGGCCTTCTTGGCTATGAGCACACACTGTTGGCTTATATCCAGCTTTTCATCCACAAAAACCCCCAAGCCCTTCTCCTCAGGGCTGCTCTCAATTAATTCTTCTTTCAGTCTGTGCTCAGCTCGGGTTGCCCTGACCCAGGTGGAGCACCTTGGACCTGGGCGCACCCTGTTGGACTTCTTAAAGTTCTTGTGAACCCACTTCTCAAGATTGTTCAGGTCCTTCTGGATGGCATCCCTTCCTTCTGTTGTGTCAACTGCACTGCTCAGCTTCATGTCATCTGCAAACTTTCTGAAAGTGTCCTTGATCTCACTGTCCCTGTCATTGATGAAGACATTGAAGAGCACGAGTCCCAGGACAAAGCCCTAAGGGATACCACCCATCACTGGCCTCCTCCTGGACATAGAGTCATTGACCACAACTGCCTGGCTGTGTCCATCCAGCCATTTACTTATCCACTGAACAGTCTATCCATCAAACCCGTATCTCTCTAAATTAAACATAAGGATGTCATGTGGGACCATACTGAAGACCTTACAGAAGTCTGGGTAGTTGATATCTGTCATTCTTCCCTTGTCAACTGTTGCCATAATTCCATCATAGAAGGCTACCAGATTGGTCAGGCATGATTTGCTCATAGTAAATTTATGCTGGCTGTCATGGATCACTTCCTTGTCTTTTATATGCCTTAGCATATTTTCAAAGTGGATCTGCTTCATGACCTTCCCTGGCACAGAGGTGAGGCTGACCAATCTGAAGTTCTCTGAATTTTCTGGTCTCCCTTTTTAAAAATGGAAGATGTTGCCCTTTTTCCAGTCACCAAAGACTTTGCCTGACCACTATGACTTGTCAAATATGATGTAGTGTGGCTTGGCAGTAACATCAGCCAGTTCCCTCATGCATATCATCAAGTTTTATAGACTTGAGGCTATTCAGCTTCATCAAGTGATCCTGAACCTGCTCTTTACTTAGTGTGGTAGGGATTTCGTTCCCCCTACACCCACTCAGAGGATCAGGGGCTTGAGACAGAAGCTTGACTGACAGTGAAGACTGAGACAAAGAACTCATAGACTGCCTCATCCTTCTCTTTTATCAGTGAGGTACACTCTACTTGGCCTTTCTTTTCTGACCTATATACTTACAGAATCCCTTCTTATTCTTCATGTCCCTTGCCAAATCCCATTACAGTTTTGCTGTGGCTCGCTTGACCCCACCATTTGAACTGTATCCCTATACTCTCCCTATGTCATCTCTCCTTGCTTCCAGTGGGTGTACATTTCCTTCTTACTCCTCAGTTTGAGGAGTAGGTCCCTGCTCA
The DNA here is from genome assembly GCA_013390005.1 of Calyptomena viridis. Lineage (NCBI taxonomy): Eukaryota > Metazoa > Chordata > Aves > Passeriformes > Eurylaimidae > Calyptomena > Calyptomena viridis. The sequence continues at coordinate 59,033 of WEIV01018853.1, read as the reverse complement.
GCCGTATGTGTTTCCAGCCTGCCCTGCTTGACTTCCTGTACATCAGGATGGAGAGCTCTTGTGCTCTAACAAAAGTGGCTTCAAAGAATTGCCAGCCCTAGTCAGCTTCTCTGTCCTTAAGGGCAGTTTCCTAGGGGATCTCATCCACTAGCTCTTTAAATATTTTCAGAAGTTCAGGGTCCTGACTTTGCTCTTTGTCAGGCTCACATTCCTTGAGATCCTGAACTCAGCCAAGGTGTGGTCACTACAGCCCAGTCTGTTTCCAACCTCAACCTCTTTAATGAGTTTCTCCACATTGAGGAGCACCGGATCATGTGATGTCTCACCTTGGTTGGCTTGTCTAATACCTGGATGATGAAGTTGTCCTCTGCATACTCTAGGAGTCTCCTGGATTGTTTGCAGCCAGCTTTCCCAGCAGATGTTGAGGTGGTTAAAATTCCTCATCAGGATGAGAGTTTACAAGCATGATGCTTCCTGTATCTGAAGCAATAAGGCTTCGTCAACAGGCTTGCCCTGATTAGGCAGCCTATAGTAGACTCCCATTTTCAGGGAAGCTCTGCAAAGATTTGCACAGGGACACTGGGATTACAGAATAAGGATGGAGTAAGAGGAATGAATTTGGAGGATGGGGAAACACTTAATTGAACTCTGTGACTGAAGGCAAAATCTTAACTGATGTGCATAATTGGATGAATAACAGCAGAAATTTTTAGTCTGGCAGGAGACTGTACCTGTTCCCTCTCAAGAAATGAAGGTATTGAGTGCCAGGCTCTGTCACGGTGAGTGCTTCTGCATCCATGTATCTCAGCTACACTGCAGTACAGCATTCCATACAACAGTATGATCAGCAGTCAAATGTTGCACACATGCACAGGGATGTAAGGAAATGCCTAAATAAAATACAAATTAGAAAATTCCTGAGTATACATATTTCCCTTCTTCCCTTCTGGACTCAAGAAAGAGTCCACTGGCTGTAAGTATCTCTTTGAAGAGAGTTTATATGTTAGATAAATAGCTCCACAAAATTTGCAATTCAAATCAGAAATACTTGTGTCAGTGTTTGACACAGCATGACCAATGGGGTGGCCTGTAATTCTGTCACTGAGCAGATGGGGAGATAAAGGATTATTGCTTGCTGTATTGCATGTAGATAGCACACTGCGTAGCACAAATGAACCCTCGCAGCTGAAGTTTGGCAACTGCTAATGGAAAAATACTGATGAAATAAAATGTAGCCTATTGAAAGAGTAGGCTTACATTATGAGATTTTTTTTTTTTTAAATGGAATTGTTTTCAAACTTCTGGACTTTATGGGATTAAAGAAGATACATTTATGTTCTTGAAAAAGAATGAAGTTGTAATGAATAAACATCTCTTTTTCTGTTCAAATATGAAGTCTCTTTTTGTGGATAAATAAAGTGTTTGATGACGTGACAGGCTTGGAATGATCTCCTTGTCCTACTACAAATTCTCATGGCATACTTACTTTCTACTTAATTTCTATTGCGACCTTCAGTTTTACACTGAAGTGTACAGTGTTACTGTGTGTATTGAATTCCAAAAGCTTGAAGCGTTTTTAGTTGTCTTGTTGATCTAGTTTCAAAGTTTTCAAAGCTCCTTTTTTGACAGAAGCATATGCCTCATGTAGCAGAGGAAGTCAATGTGTTAACTCCTGAGACAAGGCAAAATTATCTGAACTTGTAAAATGGCTCTGTTTGGTATGGGAGATACTATCTTTCAGACACGTGTCTTGAGTGACTGTGTTGCTTGTACACTTAAATTACTAGTGATAATAAATATCCAAATGCTTAATTTGAATGTCTTTAACCAAAGAGCAGATGCCCTTGAGCAGTATGCTTATCTTCTTTCACTTATAAACCAATACGTAGACATGCTCCACCTGTTAAAGCATGGTATTCTTTTCAGTATAGGTCTATTTTCCTCCTTCACTAGCAATTATGTGACTGTTACATAGTTTATAGCTCATTTCTCATCCACATGTTGTTCATTTATATAAAGCAGAAAAAAGAAAGCTGAAAAATTATTCTCATCATACTGAAAAAATGTGGTCCATGTAAAGCCAGGCTGTCAATACATCTTCCTTGCATTTTCCATCCTTAGTGTTGGTTACAGGTGCTTCCTGAACAGGAAATACAAAATCTTGCCATTAGAAGTGGATGTATCTGAGGGACAAGAAGGGCTAGTTAATTTTTTATCAAGAGACTTTTGTTGCATCACTCAGTTTATCTGTGCAAGTGATGTCAACATGAGCTTAGCCATCTTTCCCTTGACACAGCCCATTCCTGTTGCTTGAAGGAATTTTTCCCATCTGTGAAAGAAACAGAAGCTAGTATGTTGTATTTAATGAAATACCATTTTAGTAAAGGATCTTGCTGGTAAAACAAGCTTGGTGTGTCAAAGTGTTCTGATGGTAACAGCCCTTTTAAAACTTCCAAACATCAAAGGAATTATCCATGTCATGTAGTAACATTGTAAAATACTCACACAAATGTCCACAGACAACTTTCACTTTGGGTAATAAGCTGCAACAAAAAAAATGATGCCTTAATGGGACATCAGAGAAGATGATGTGGCTCAGCTTCTAGAAATTCTGTTAGAGTCCTTAAAAAAAAAGAGGGGGGAAAAAGAAAGTTACAAATTCTATTACAAAGGCCTTAATTTCCAGTCATCCCCCTCCCCCTGGCCCATGGATAAAGGTAACCTATGGAGATAAAATCCAATTTTGCCTCAGTTGTAAACTAGGCTGGAACAGCAGTTCGACAGGATTAACGCACAAGTCACTTGAGCTTCCTATCCTCTTGCTGCTTGTAGTGAAGGCTATAAGAATAGAGTAAGTTTAGAATGCTGTTTTCCCAGCATTGAGCTGGTTCAGAAACTTCTTGAACAGAAAGTAGTTTTTTTATATTTAGCAGCCCTCTTTTTTTCTTCTTGAGCTTCTCTGTTCTCTTCATGCCAGGAAAATTTATCGGATTTACAACATCCTGTGGCAAGGAGTTTCACAGGTTAGTTACAAGCTTTAAGAGCAACCACATTCTTCTGTTTCTTCAGAGTTTTCCTAAGACTGTTTGAAATTTGCTTCCTCCTGAAGTCCTGCTTAGCTCTTTTATTTAAAGAGACAGTGAAGAGTCATTCATTCCCCCAGCCATACCCAGTTCTAAAGTGTTCCAGTGAAGTATCTTCTTCCCTGACTGAAAAGTTCCACTGTTAACAGTTTCCTGTAGCCAAGCTGTCCCATACCTATCATTCTTGATGAAGCTACTTTCATGTCATCTAACCTATCTTGACAAGCTGCACAGACCTTTCCCATAGTGCAAAAGGAGTTTAAATTACATATGTATGTGAATGCGCACCTGTTCATGACAGATGGTGGCTACATACACACACTGGAAAATGCACTGTGCTTCTCTTAGGTTACCACTTCAGATTATTGCTGTTAGTGAACATTAATAAACTTTGTTCCACTCCTAGAAGAACTTTCTAAACTTTGATTAGAATGTTTCTTTTGACTTGATTTAAAAGATACTCACTTCCTATAGCTAAGAATATATTATCTTTATTTTTTTAACTATTTTTCCCAAGCATAGAATATATGGCAAGCTCTCAACTTTTCCCAGGAAAAAAATGGGCACTTTCTCAATACTGCAGCTTATCTGTTTGCAAAAATGAAATTGAATCCAGTTGCAGTTGAGCTTGCAGATGTATAGAAAATAATAGTCCCTCTTCCTGATTATTTTGGAGAGCATTTGTTAAACATCTCAATGCTGACACTGTCCTTTTGATAACCCTCTGTACACCTGCAGTTCTGGGTTGTAAATGAGGATCCAAAAAGTATGCAATTGGTTGTTGAAGGAACCACTATTTGTCTCTCTGTGTAAAGCTTTTAATTGTGTTTTTCCCTTCTTTCCCCCGCATATGTCTCTGTGTAGGACTACAGCATTACATATCAGGAAGTAGAACAGGCCACACATTGGATTATATTCTGATTGTGCTGTCATGTCAGCCTTGCTCTAGTAACCTTTGATTCCAGAGCAAGTACTAAGGGTACAAAGAAATTACCGTGAACTAGTTTCCTCATAACAAATGATGTATTGTGCTTGTCAGCACTGGGTTTCACTGTGGAAGTATGGCTTTATTGCACTGGTGATAGCGGAATTAATGCTGGTCTCTTTTTGCAATGTTAGCTTATCCCAGTTGGAGCTTGAGAGCCTAAGGTCTCTCTGTACCAGCTTTTCTTGTTACATAATGAAAGCTTTATATTTGGTCCTTGAGTTTCCTTGGATCTCAAGGCTTGTGGGCATGGGAAATGGCAAAGTGGTGTAATAGCAGTATTCACTACAGGGTTGAGGGATTTTTATGAGATGGTAATTCCACATTCTATTATAAAAAGTAGGTATTAAAAAGCTGGTTATTTTCTGTCTTGGCCTGCAGTAGAGAAAGACATTACTAGTAGTGTACAATAAACACTCTGTTTCTGGATTCTGATGACTTTTTGTAGATAGCCACAGATGTGTTGAGATGCTCAGGAATTTCCCTGCTCTCTCTTGGAAGTCTTGTGCGGCCAGTGGGCTCCCAAATGGCTGGGAATGCCTGGGTTCAGCAGCACTGCTAACAAGCTTGGAAAAGAGTGTGTTAGAGGCCCTACCTTGAATACTTCTTAGCTGGATTCGTTCAAGTGCATCAGTTACTATTGTGAGCACACATCTAGGGCAGATACAGCAGTAGCCACCAAAAATACTGTCCTGGCATTTGGCAAAGTATTCTCTCCTCTTACCTACTGCAAATACTGCAGTGCTCAGGTTCACAGCAAAAAGAGGTCAGTGTAGCTAGTGCTAGTGCTCCCTGAGTCTAGAGGATGGGTGACAGAAACACCAAACAGGACCAAGCTCAGAACTGCAGAACTTTCCATTCAGAGTCAGCTGTTGCCAGAGTCTCATATTATTTTCCAGTTAGTCCATTCTTAAATCTGCATTACACTTTTTCTGGTTCATTTGGCAGTAATAATGTATTAAATCATATTTACATTCAGCATAGTCCCTAGAGGATGGACTGTGAAAAAAAATGGAATAGAAGAGTTTGATAGTCATCTTTCCTATAGTTAAGAGACCTCACTGTGATACTTCCATGACAGGATTAAGCTACTTGACAAACCACTGAATATTGCACAGCTGTGAAACAATTGGTTTGGTAGTGATTCAGGTGTGAATCTGTGAATACTAGGGTCCAATGAAAAGATGATGCTTGCACAAAATATTTATTTACCACAGGAAAAAAAAAAAAGGCAGTTTTATCACATGATATTGGCATCTCAGATTATGGAGTAGTCTTTTTATATACCAAATGAATATGGTGGTCCTTTTTTCATTGTTATGAGAGATACCCCTGCCACTACCTTAAAATGTTTAAAGAAGAGTAGTATGTAATTCCTCTCAATTGTGCTGGATTTGATCCTAGGGTATTTAGAACCATATGATCTACTCCCTGCCCAGTGATGTTATACTATACCATACTGTAATATCAAGTTTTCAAGCATGGCTCTCCCGTCAGACCTGTGGCTGTTCTGTCTTTCAGACCCTGATTTTTCTGTTGCTCAGATAAGGCAACAGATGTGGCTGTGGCATGTAAAGAGAGACTTGTGGAGGACTGCTTTGTACCCTCCTGCTGTACCTTCCATTCTGCAGGACAGCAAGAGGAACACTGTGTGTCTGGAGAAAAGGCTTAGTAGATTTACAGCAATAGAGAGCTATTCCCCAAAGGGGGGAAAAAAATTTATTTGAGATAGTTGGTATCTGGGCAATCCTGACCATCCTTTGCAATACTTCCACTAGAGCACAAGAGAAGGAGATGTTCATACCAGTAATGAATCCAGGGTGAATGAAGGCGTGTTACTTGCATAGTAAGCTTTCCCCATATAAATGCAGATGAATTCACAGTCAGAGCAACAGTCTTACACACCTGTTTCTTTGCCTTTTTCACTAGATGGGCATTTATAAAAATGTATTTTAGGAGTGTATTGTTGTCTCTTTCATTTGTGTAATATTTCTCTGAGTTGAGGTTAATGTAGAGTTTCAAGCCATTAAAATCTTGTTTTCCTGACCTTTCATCCCTGAATAAGTATGTGAACTCTCAAACGAGGCAGCATTTTAAAATCTTTTATACAAAAGTTTTCGAAAAACATTTTCTTCACTCAAAAGTGTTTCATGCCCTTCAATTTTCTTTTGACTTTCCTGAAGTAAAAAGGAAGAAGTACAGAAATTACGTCAATTATTTTTCCTGCTCAATTATCTCCTGATCCCTTGGGCTTTTCTGAGTAATTCTATAGACTGAGGTAACTCCATACCATGCTGAAAAGTGCATGGATCAATAGCAGACGTGGCCTAGATATTAAAAAAGGCAAGAAAAAGATCTACTGATGGAAGACTGAAAATAGAACAAGCACATCTTGTTCAATCAAGGCTACAAGGTGACTTGCGAAAGGTCTTTGCTCCCTGAGTGTTCAATGGCACAGCTGGACTTTTGTCTCCTGAAGTAAATTACTATAAAATTCTTCAATAAAATTTATCTTCCATCTTTTAAGAATATTTGTACTGAGATCTGCATATTCAAAAGAGGTTGTGCAGATCTCACTGTTATGGAGACTGAACAAGACACCAGGATTATGAAAGAGATGTTAAGAGAAGAGCTGAAGTATGGACTTCTGTAATGTCGATAGCTAGAGTGACCTTAGATTTGTCAACAAATGATAAAGTCTGCTGTAGGAACTATCTCAAAAATCTGTTTCTGTCCATATAAAAAGAGCAGTCTTTGTTTTGAGAGTGTAACCCATAGGGGTCTGGAGGACCCAGAATCACAAATGTTGGGGTGAAAGAGAAGGCTTACCTCTGGGATAGAAACATGTGCAACAGAAAAGATACATGCGTTGGTTTGAGAAGAGAAGATATTTCTCGTTCTTTCCAGGTATTTGAAGGAAATGGACTTTCTTAGTTCTGGGTTTTCTGGATTGCAGGTTAGATTTACTGCTCAGTCTATGAGTCAGTTTTTTTTGTTGATGTAGTCAAAAGTCTGAGTTGCAAGCTGTGTAATGAGATTCTTGAAAAGCTTTTGCAGACTATGAAAAAAAGTGTGAAGCCACTTTGGTAGAAGGGAAGATAATGATGTGGCGTTCAGAGTTGTGTTAATCAACACTAAAGGCTAAACCAGAGCATGGTGTATCTGAAAAGAAAATAGTAACAGGGCTTATGTGAGAGCTGTATTTTCTGAGTAAGGAGTCATAGGGATTCAGATTCTGACAGTCTTTACCCACATGCTCATGAAGGCAACTTCTTTTATGGAAGTTTATGGATACAGACTTCAAAGGAATTGCAGATTAGACATGTCATACTGAATCTGCTTCTTGCCAGGATAAAGATTATAAGGTTTCTAGGTGAGACACAATCATTATGGAATAACCAAACTATGACAATTTTGAGAACAAAATCTCACATATCTTACCTAATTATCAGACTTGAACCATGAACAACAGTTCAGCAAACCTTTCCTATAGATTAGTGTAAGTGTAGAAGAATCTTTCGGAAGATTCATTTTGGGGAGATGAGGGTTTGTGTTGCTCAAGAGAGCTTTCCCACCCGAGAGGGGGGCATCTTTCCCAGGAGTGCTTTTATATGTTTTCTCCTCCTGCATTCCCGGAAGACTGGCTCTCTGATATGAGAGAAGATAAGTTCTTGCGGACATGTTAGAAGGCTTTCGCAGTGGGGGACCGGGAGAAACGATGAACAGTCCTGAGAAGGCCCAGTGCTTGTGGCATTATGTTTAGTGTTCTCAACTTTGGAAATAAATTTTCCTAAAATTCTTTCACTGACTGGTTCTGGGGGTACCTGTACTTAACCTTCCTTCACAGTTAGACATTAAAAGATTTCCCTTGTTCTATTTTTTATCTCTGTTTTATTAAATGTATTTTCAGCTTTCCATTTGCATTTTCAATCTCTCAGAATATGAAACAATGTAATACATTAATGAGTACTTTCCCATTGTGATTTTTCTTATAACTTTTTTACAAATAAACCCATATGTCTTAGCCTGAAAGTGACTTCACTTTTTTGCTTCTCATGACAGAATTTTGGCATCTTAGATCTCTTGAAAGCTCTGAACTTGCAAACTGCTCTACCACTAGTCTTCTCCAGCTTTTAGATACTTTTGTTCGTTTTTGCAGCCTTCTGAAAATAGTCCACTATAATCATTGAAAAGGCCAGGCAACCTTTTTGCTAAGTTCTATACTAGCAACCAGACCCAAGGCCACTGGACAGGCAACAACATTAGGAAACATGGGCAGAATGTGCTAGTTCTTTCATGAACTGCTTCTCTTTACAGTTGCTAACAGCTCTAAATCATAGAGACAGAAAAGCAAGTCTATCCATTATATGTCTGTTTCAGCAGATAGGGATACTCAGTGCTGCATTCTAAGCTTACCTGCAAGCAGCAAGCACATTGTCAACTTATTTCAGGAAAGTCTTGTCCTAAAATGTCACTGTCGCTCCAGTGGAAAGGCTGTAAAGGTTACAAGGTATGTTAGTGTATGTGGTGGGAGACAGAGGAGACTGTTTATGCTGTGTAACTTCTTAAAGACTGGGGGAAGCAGGAAGTAAGAATGGTCTAGGATTACCTCCAGGATTTCTTTGCCAGGATAGCATAGCCTAATGGGAGCACTCTCAAGACACTGTCATGGGCAAGCCCAGGAATGAATGCCAGGGCGTGGTCAGACTAGGCATGGCTGCTGGAGGGATGCAGGCAGGACTGCCTCGTCAAGTGTGCCCTCAGAGAAAGGAATGGCGTAAGACTGTGCAGCAGACACAGAGGCTCCTGGGTAAGAATTCACTCAGTGGACTTGCACGGTTTTGAGGTACCTCTCATGTAAAACAAAAACACAGTCCTCTGCCACTGCTTCACCAAGGAAGCCCTTGAAGTCTTGGACTCTTCGTTTGTACCGTAATACGAAAGACATTGCAAATTACGCTGTACCTGTTCTGCAAGGGTATGGGTTTGTACCTTTCAAGCATTGGGAAAGAATCCTCTAATGATGTCAAATGATGTCAAATCTGTTAAAAAGCCTGTAGTGATTATAACATGGATGATTTCAGAATAAGTAATCTCTGAAGGTGTGTTTTGGGTTGGTTTTTTTTTTTTTGTGTGTGTGTGTGTTTGTTTTTGGTTTTGTTTTTTAATTAGGAGAGGATAATGGCTTTTGATAGCTTCTGTTCTGAAAGTCCTGGAGACACGCTTTGCCTTTTACTGTATGAATTTTTCCTTCCAGATAGAACCCAAGCTGCAGAGAGAAGAGAGCAAGCTAGTCTGGCTAGCCAGATACATGTTTGTGTGAGGGGATATGTTATGTTTCTGTGTATGAATGTATGAAGAAATTGCTGAGAGCAAACGAAGTTTAAAGAGTTTTTCCTGGGTATAATGTCTGCATTCACTGGTATTTCTATGGAACTTCAACGGCTTCTTATGAAAACCCTGTCTCCTCTACTCACAGCCTGTTTACTGACCCTCAGGCATGAGATAATGTGAGAAATTACTGACAGAAAATATGTTAATTTCTTCAAGCAAAACTTGATTGTATTCAGTAAAATGAGGTTTACAAGCACCTAATTGGAGTAAAAGCCAATTCCAATGAATATTTTTCTCTGTCTGGTATATTACCATCCCACTGAAATCACTGTAGCTATCAAGAAGCACCCCAATGGTAATAACACTGGTGTTATTACTATACTGCTGTTACCAAGCATACACATTTCTTGAAGTACATTAAGAAAATAAGGGAAAGTGAATTAATAATTTCTTAGGAGTTCCTACTTTTTCTGATAGGTAAATAATTTTACCAATTAAACTCTATTACAGCTGTTTAAACTTCTCTTGCTGCTATGAAGAGGTTCACAATGATCAGAAGAACTGAACTGCATGGGAAACGCTTATAAAGATTGTTGAAGATTTTACTGCAGTTCCTTTAGAACTTTTCTGTGTGAGGATGTTGTGTTTCAATGATGAGTTAGCTTGACGAGTCCCAGTGCCCTTATGTAGTGTTATTTCTTCCTGCCAATACACTAGACTCCTTCAAGGAGACTTGCCTTCCTAGAAAATGTCCTGAGGCCTAGGAAACAGTTTGCAATCTCCCTCAGCCATTGAGGAGGCAACTGAGGCAACTTGGTAAAATATCTAGTCTTCTGGTTTTATTTGGTATTAATTTTTCTAAATTAAAAAAAAAGAAGAAGGTTTCTTGTTTTTAGTACTGTTTAAAAAATTCATCTGGCTTTGGTGCTAGCATAATATTTTGAAGATATCTGGTAAGGAATCATGAAATAGTGTGTTGGAAGGGACCTTTAAAAGGTCATCTAGTCCATCCCTGCCCCAGTTATAACATGAGTAATTTGGAACATGAAAGTCCACATAGGGAGCAACATTTAATGCCCCTCCGTGGCAGCAGAGGTAGGTAGCTGGCTTCCCACCAGAGGGAGAAGTCATATTCTTTTGAATTCTTTGCTTTCACAGCTCTGTTTAGATAGGTTTGAGCCTGCTGCCAATTGAGAAACACTCATAAACACATCACCAAAGTTACTGTTGTAGGGTGTTGCTCCAGTCTCTGTTAGCTTTTCTCTAAAACAATGGTGAGATTCCAGTCAGCAGGATTGTCAGACAGAAAATTTTTGTGCTTTCTGGATAGACTCATCATCCTTGTCAGTCAGAAACCACGGGGAGGACTGTTAATTTTCCAAGACAACAGAGAAGGTCTGGAATGTATCACCAGGATGAATTTAGGAAATCAGTTAGAGCAGCAGAGATTTGCACAGTTAGCAATTTCCTTCTTTTTTTTATTAAATTCAGCAGTTCTTCCTGTGCTGAAGTGAATAATTTCTGTGAAGCAAGGAAGGGAGACTGGAACCATCATAAATTCCAGGCAAATAAATATTGTGGCAAGCAGATATGCTTCCAAGTTCTTTTTTTTCTGTTGGAACGACAAGCTTCATATGACTAATGCGAGGATGCTGCAGTGCAGGTGGGCTCGTGTGAACAAGGTGCATAGGTTTTCTTCTCCATCAGTAGATACCTGGTATAATCAGGCCAGCAAGTCCAGAGGAGAATTCTCCTCCTAAATTAGATGCTTCCACTTGGCCTGAAGAATCTCATCCTAAGCTCTGTGATTAGCTGCAGTAGATATCCATGGCCTAACAAGGGAACCTGTGCAGAGATTGTATATAGCTGCATCCTTGCTGGGTCATAGGGGTCAGGAGTACAAGATAAGCATTTGCCAGAACAGGTACAGAAGCCACTGCATTCATATTATACAGGAGGTTGTTCCTGCTTTGTGATTGTGGAGCTGCACAGTGTTCTGCTGAAGATGGGACTGCACCCTTCCAGGTGTAGATCTGGGTCACAAGTGCCTGCAGAAAGTGAAGATCAATAAAATTACTGATAAGGAGGAGTGGGAGTGCCTTCCAGAGGTGCATACAGCAGTTCTAGAACAGAGGCGGCAACAGAGCCTTCTGTTATCTTAATCACTGTTAATCCTGTTAGTCTTGACCTATGTCTTAATCTCGTTGGGATGCATAGTGAGGTGAACTGGCAGGATGCCTCTAATCAAAACACGTTTAGCAGAGAAATCTGAAGCTGACAATGTCACATGAATAGAGCATGACTACATCTGTGATTGGACAAGAGGATGCGTGGACAACTTGTGGACTTTTTAACCCGCAGATAATTGGATGGATATTGTATTGCTGTTGCTTAAAATAGTTACTGCTGTAGTTGGCAGACTTTAGTAGTCATTAGGTATTAGAAAGGCAGACATTAGATGTAGAAGAGTAGACATGTTAGTGTAGATCTAGGATTTAGCTTGAGCTGTAATGAAGGTGTAGAGTGTGTCATATCAAATAGAATAATAATAATAATAATAAAGACGATTTGGCAAGCTTCAGCTGTCCTCCATTCACTGCTTTGTGACAGTCACTTACTGAGCCATAAAAGGCATCATCTTGTCTTTTAGGGAATAGAGTTGTATCATAGTTCAGAAGAACAGTTCATACAGTGAGTGGATTGCTATTTTGGTGTAATGCATCTGGAAACATTAACACACTATGTCTGAAGCTAAGACAGAGTGTTTTCTTAACTAGGAGTGCACACACTGCAGTGTAAGTAAAAGACTGTGACCTTCAGGTATCCTGCAGTAAATAATGATTTCGCTGAAAGAGCAGTCAGGCTTGCACTCTTCAACTGCAGCTCAATCTGATACACTGGAGTCACATTTGCATCATTTTCATTTCTCTACCTATGCAACCTGCCTGTAACCAGCAGAGGCACAGTGGTTGAATGTTCTTTTAGTGATGGGTGCTGCAGACTGACAATTGCTTTTGTTTACAGCTTTTTGCTTTTTCCTCTTGCTAGCTTGTAACAGGATTTAACTGGCAGGAGTTAGGTAGAAGGAGTCTCAGGAACCTGCTTGCTATGTGTGTTGATCTCAGGAACAAAGGGGCTCCTCCAAGCCCCTCCTTGCACAGCTGCCAGATCTTGAAGACTCATGATGTGGTGCTGTTTTCCAGTGGACACAGGCATCAGGGAGAATGCTCTTTAAAGGTACCTGTTTGTGAAAATGCCTGTGTAAAGTATATGTGAATGAAAGCCTGAATTTCACCTTGAAGGGATCTGGGCCAACAAGGTGATGAGCTGGGTTTGTCTGATGGTGTGACCCCAGCCTGAGGCATGTTTTTGGAGCAGGCTGACCCAGACACATCTGGTTACACTTGCTTACACTGATCTTTGCATATGCATCATCAGATATTTGGAGTTGCAGATGTGCTACTTAAATACTTATCCACAGTGAAGTAAGTTTTATCTAACAACACTGTAATGTAAATTATGTTTGAAATATTGCAGGGAGATTCTGTTATTTGAGCCAGTTTTCTGGTTTCATCTTCAGTAGGGGCTGCTTAGGTGAACTCACTACCTTTCTGGACAGTTATTACCTTTACGAGTGACTGAAGTAATAGCTTATCTTAAGGGCCTGTATGTCTTCAAAGACAGTGGTGGAAGTGCTTCATTGGTTTTTGGGTGTTGAAAAATAATGCAGTCAGATGAAAAGAAAATCAGTCTTGCACAGAATTGAGATATGTTTATGTGTGGAAGTGAAACTAGATTTCCTTCTGCTGCAAAGCCTTACTCACCTCAGGTCAGAGGTGGCTGAAAGCCTTCTCAAGCCTTTGTTTTTGCACATTTGTGTCATGTGTTTGTCTCAATCATCTCTTCATGTACCACCATCTTGTATTTCTCAACATGAAAAGATGTCACCTTGTGATATATTCATGTTTGGCATACAGTAGACTTACGTATAATTGTTCATGCTGCCTTGTAGGCAGGTAGGTTATATAGCAGAAAGAGAATGAATGAAAGTCCATCAGGGAATGTTAACAATTTCAATTAGGAAGTGTGCAATTTTTGATAACAAAGGAGGTTTACAGGCTAATGAATGATCTGAAGTGAACATTTCACTGCTCAGAGATATCAACTATGTTAAATTGAATATGCATGGCACAGTAAGAGACAAGAAGAACACTGGCTCTGATGCATACAAATGAGATACAACTGACAGGCCATCAAGAGTGTTTGACATCTCTCAGAAATTGATTATAAAATGTGATACCATCTTCAAGCTGGAAAAAACACTTTTAGAGTTATTCTCAATATTAGCCCAGTGGTGGTTTCTAGTTTGTCATGGAATGAAAATTGACATTTGCAATTAAAGAAACCCAAGAACAAATGACAAGCAAAGTGCCGGGTCACAACAACCCAGGCAGTGCTGCAGGCTTGGGGCAGAGTTGCTGGAAAGTGGCCCAGTGGAGAAGGAAGGGATTGTTGGTCAACAGCCATCTGAACATGAGCCAGCAGTGTGGCTGGGTGCCCAAGAAGGCAAATAGTATCCTAGCTTGTATCAGCAATAGTGTGGCCAGCAGGACCAGGGCAGTGATAATTTCCCTGATCATCCTGGCACTGATGAGGCTACACCTCAAGTTTTGTGTCTTGTTCTGGGCCCCTCACTACAAGAAAGACATTGAGGTGCTGGAGCATGTTTGGAGAAGGGCAATGGAGCTGGTGAAGGATCTGGAGCACAAGTCTCATGAGAAGCTGAGGGAGCTGAGGTTGTTTAGTTTGGAGAAAAAGAGGCTCAGGGGAGACCTCATTGCTCTCTATAGGTGCCTGAAAGGAGGCTGTAACCAGGTGGAGTCTGTCTCTTCTTTCAGGTAACAAGGGACAAGACAAGAGAATATGGCCTCAAATTGTGCCAGCAGAGATTTAGATTGGATATTGGGGAAAAATTCTTTACCTAAATGGTTTTTAAGTGTTGGAACAGACTGGAACTGGGAAATGGTAGAGTCACCATCCCAGGGGACATTTAAAATACATGTAGACATGACATTTAGGGATATGGTTTAGTGATGGACTTGTCAGTGTTAGGTTGATGGTTGGACTCGATCTTAAAGATCTTTTCCAACCTAAATCATTCTATGATTTATTCTATGAGCTCCAAATTGTCACAGGGTATTGTCACTGCAGGTTAGAGATCAGATCAGATGAATGTCACCTGGAAATGATTTCTCCATGTAAATTGCATAGGGAACTTTATTGGTCTAGTTAAACTTGTATTAAAAGGACGTAGTACCAGTGCAAAGGAATAAATAATATGCTAACTGGAGAATTCACTTATGTACATGAATTGCTGGTTGCAAACTAGAGACAAGAGAAACTTTCTAGTTGTAAATTAGAAAGAGACAATCTGTTTGTTGCACAAATATGCAAGCACCATGAGATGAATGTTGGTTTGTGTGTAAGTACTGTACTGCTCTATATAGCTAGAAAGGAAATGTAACTCTGCAGAAATGGAGTCTTTTTGGAGGAAAAAACACTGAAACTAAGATTTTAGCCAAAGGAGTGATGCTAATGAGGCTGTCAGGGTCTTGCTCTAAAAAAAATACTTTCCATTGTTTTCCATTCCCAAAGAAGATTCTCCAGCAGCTTGTAAGGTAAGAAAAACATTATTTCGTTAACACGGCTGTCTACCTCATTCAGTTTTGGGCTTCAATACCCATTTGCAGAGTGAAACATTGGTCTTGCGCATGTTAGAACCTACTGCTACCTCAGATAATGTGGGATAAATAATTTCTAGAAAATTTGAAGTGCCTCCACATGACTTTGTACTAAGTTGCAAAAAGGCTTGTCAGCCTTAAATACTACCTAGCCCATCACTAGTCACTGTGAACAAAATTAACTCTACTTCAGCCTTCAACATCAGCCTTTAAAGTCTACTGTGACTTCTGTAAGGGAAATGAAACATTACTCTAGGGGTGAAAAGAGCATTTTTTCTCCAAATAGTTGGAGTTCCAGATACCTCCAAATACGCTTAAATATTTTAAGTGCCTTTACAGAGAGTTTGCTCAGCTTCTCAGTTTGTTTCCCTATGAGAAAAGTGGTTTTACTCAGCAATACAGTTTGTCTGGCTTAGATCCGAAAGAAGAGAGAAAGACTGAAGTAAACTACCAGAGACAGAGACAGCTGAACCTGTGGGAGGTGAATGGCTGAAGAAAAGCTCCCCAGCAGGTTTTTCTCAATAGCATTAATTTATAAACAAAGTGAACTGAAGGTCTGAGTGCTCCTTTTCTATTCCTTCCTTATTCTCATGTGTGTTCTGCCACAACTTAGCTTGCATGGGACTCATGATCCATGGCTTATGACTTCTTATGTTTAATGAACCTCACTAGAATCCTTCCAGTGTCTCTTCCCTGTGATATCACAGAAAAGTTAGTGCTGAAACAAATAGATATCTGACTGCCCTAAAGATAAGCCTAATCCATAGATTGTCCCAGGAAGCACAAATGCATATAAGTATGTCCCTTCTCAGTTGTGTGAGACTTGTGCTGAGTAGATGTGGAAAAGTATGCAGAGAAAGATGTTCATATCTCCTGTGAGCTTTGAATTGCAATAAGAATGTCTTCATTTAATGCAATGTTAATGATCCTTATCAGATATCCCCCCTGTACCAAAAATCTCCTCAGAAAATGGCATTTTCAGAGATATTATGATTTCTCAAATGAGCTCCTCAAGTGTTTATGACAGAGGAATCACTAGGTGTATTAGTTACAGGTGTATCAGTAGGTGTATTAGTTACAGTTAATTAATGAATTGTGATGGTTCCTTTGGAGCTATTCAGTATTAATGTATAAACATGTTCATGGAAGTACCACTTTGGAATATCACACAATAACCTCCTGAGCCTCTTGAAGGAGGCTTTTTATTGAACTGTAACAGAAGGAAATCAGATTTTTTTTTTTTCAGATACAAGCTTTGTATTATGGCCTTGATTATCTCCATTGATGTCAATAGAACATACTTAGTTCTGGTTCTGAAGTGGGGCTGCAAATTGAGTGACCAATTCCTGCTTCATAACAGTACTCCATGATTATCTCCGTATGTTTGGATGATGTAATAAAAGTCATGCTGTGATTTAGAAATCCTGAGGAATCAGTTTTTCTGTCTATTCAATCTAAATATGGCTCAGGAACAAATAGTACTACCAAAAAAACCCCACCTGTAGAATCTCCTCAGTGCATGCCTTTTTCAGGTAAACCTCTCACTGCTTCCTCTGGAGCATGTAATTGAGAGGGGGAACTTCTGCGACATCTCTGAGATCTAAGCATACAGATACGCAGGCATTTTGAAAGACAGGTCTGGGGTGCTATTGACAGTATGAAACGAGATTTGTGCAAAGGAAATTCTATTGATTTCTTGTGGTTACCTTACCTGAAACAATGGTGTGTGCAATTTTCCATATCCTTTGCTTAGTTAAGAAGTCCTATGATATTAATATCTGTTTATCTGTAAGTCATCTTTAGAAATCTGAATCCTGTAGTTTTTGCAACGTTACCTGCCATATTTAGGAGATTTTTTTTTAACAAGTAACAAATTCAACACTGCTCCTGGAAGTTAATTCTGTGAGTTTATGTTTTCTGTGTGAAAGCTGGATCAATGTCAGTCAGCTGTTGAAGGGTTAGGTCATAGTTGGTGGTGCCCCTGTGACAAAAGTCAGGCAGTTTAAGAATTTACTTTTCTTCAGTTCAGATGCAGGATCTGTTTAGGTATGTGCTCTTCACCGTTTTCCTTGCAAAATTCACTTCAGTCACTTTCAGATGCCATTTAAACCACTACTTGTGAGGTCTCACAGGGTCATACAATATCTGAGATTGGCAGTCATCTACATGGGTTGCCTAGTCCAATCTCATTCTCAGACAGGATTACCTACAGGAGGTTGCTCAGGGCTGTGTCCTATGAAGTTTTAAATATTTTCACAGATGGAGACTCCACAGCCATTTCCTTCAACTCAATTTTTTTCTTCTATTTAAATTATATTCCCTATATTTCAGTTTGCACACATTATCTCTTGTCCTGTCACTTGGCACCACTGAGAAGAATCTGACTCCCTCTTTTTCATTCCCTTTAACTGGCTGTTTCTCCATATTACTGAGACCATGCTGAACCACCTCTTCTCCAGTCTAAGCAGTCCCAGCTCTCTCAGCCTCTCCTTTTATGAAAGTTCCTTGACTCTCGCAAATGTCTTCATGGCTGTCTCACTTCTTTGTTGTCTGACCCCAGTCCATTTCTCTCTTGTATCTTGAAGCCCAAAACTGGGCACATCATTCCAAATTTGATCTACCAAAGCTGGGTAGATGGGAGAGATCCTTCAACCTGCTAACAGTGCTCCTAATGCAGCCGAGAAGGCTGTTGAGCTTGTTTGCTGCAAGGATGCATTGTGGGCTCGTGGTCATCTTGTTATCCACCCAAGGCCTTTACTGTAAAACTGCTTTCCAAACAGCTGATCTGCTTTTCAGGTTTTTCACTGGGAAATGTCTTCCACATGTACCTGAGCAAATGTATTACTGTTTTTCAGATGGCTGACGACAATTTAAACTGGAAAAACTCACATGAAACCATATGTTGTGGTTTAACACCCAGCCAGCAACCAAGCAGCATGAAGCTGCTTGCTCACTCCCCCACCAGCTAGAAAATTTGTGAGTTGAGATAAAAGCAGTTTAATAGGGAAACCAAATGCAAGCAAAGTAAAACACAGAATTAATTCACTACTTCCCATGGGCAGACATGTGTTCATCCATCTCCAGGAGAGCAAGCACCCATCATGTGTAATGGTTACTCTGGAAGACAAACACCATCACTCCAAATGTCACCAACCTTCCTCCTTCTTCTCCCCACTTTATATACTGACCATGATGCCATATGGCATGGAATATCCCTTTGGTCAGTTGAGGTGAGCTGTCCCAGCTGTGTCTCCTTGCACTTTCCAATTCGCCTCCAGCCCTCTTGCCACCTCGGCAGTAGGAAAAGCAGAGAAGGCCTTGGCTCTGTGTAAGGGCTGCTCAGCAGTAATAAATACATATTTATCAACACTGTTCAGCACAAATCCAAAACCCAGCCAAATTACTAGTCACTGTGAAGACATTAACTCTACCTCAGCCAAGCCAGCACATCATATCTGAGTATACTCACAGTATTTGGCTTAACACCTGACTGTTTAACTATTTAGCCCATACGGATCAAGGAAATGACTATTACTTTGAAATAACTGCCATGCCACTTGTTTTCTAAACATGCCATGTCTGGGATGCTTTCCCGTATAGAAGTTTTTTATCCTTTGCAGGCAGGGCTATTTATTGTATCCAGGAAGGTCCAAGAGCTTTAGCCATTTCTGGTTTCTTCCTGTAGCCTTGTCTAGACATGTTAGAAATAATGTTGATTGAGACCCCTTACTGATTAATGATTATTATGGCAGTCTCTGTCTTCTCTTTATGTCAAGGTAGATGTCATGGTTGGGATGTAAAAGAAGACAATCGTATTAACAGATTCAGTAAGTGTGTCCTTCCCCTCTATTTCCCTGGAAGCATCAAAAGTAGGCTTGAGGACAGAACAACTGCTCTTTTCTTCTGCTGCACCTCAGTTGCATATAGATCAATTCTCTAGAGCACTCACTGCTGAACTGCTAATAACAGAAACTGTTATCCAGAGAATGTTAACAATGAAGTCTAAAGTTTAGGATGAAGAACAAATGAGGTGGAAAAAAAGTTTTTCTTTACCAAAAGTAACAAAAAAGACCTTAGTTAATATGTAGTGTAACATTTCAGTTCTCATAGTACATTTCCTTTCAATTAGTTAACAGTCATACCACAGTGCAGGATTTTGCACATTTAGAAGGTGACTTTGAAATCAGAGGTGAATTAAGAGAAGTCTGTGAGGATCCTGAAACTACATTTTTGTTGTTCTTAGTGTCTTGTGTGCTAAATAGCTGCCAAATCAATTGCTAAAGTATTAAAAATGTTGTTGTTGTCTAAGAGATGAAAGAAAGTAATGCAATTTCATTTCTTACATGGTGAGCTGAGCTGACATTATAACTTAATGATAGTCTAGAATTAGTAGTTAGAGGGGAAAAACAATCTCTTTCTGCTGCTGAATTCTGTTTCCTAAGTAACTAGTGTATTATACTGTCTGGGCAGCTCTAAGTGGAGAGAAGCTAAAAAGAAATACACTTGATAGATTATTGAACTTAAATCAGTTCCCCTGGTCATCAGTGGAAAAGCCTCTTGAGGGGGAACCAGAAATTAAAGGTGTTGGTGGCATTGGTGATCAATGATGTATGCACAGTAAGAGAGGTTCGTGCACTAGGAATGTATGACCCAACTAGGCTGCATTTCCTTTACACTTGCTATGAAATTTTATCTTGCATTTTCAATTAGCTTCCCTTATATTACAGGAAAGAAATCACTAGAGTAAATGAGAAATCACTGAGTAAATTTGGCATCAATATGCAAGAGTTCCTGTGCTACTCTGACCCTGCAAAGAAGGATACAGAGGATAGTAGAGGAAGGCTGCCAATAGATAGGGACTGTCAGTGTTCCAGATGGACTTTGTTTTGGATCTCTACATGTCTTTCTGTTTTCAGTCAGTTTTAGTAACAGATTCCCCAACAACAGGCTTGTGCATAGCTAGCTGAATGGAAACAATAATTGTTAATATTTCTCACCTGACAAAAAACACCCTGTGTATAACAACCACATCTTGTAAGGCTCAAAATGATCAGTTTCCCTACGCTTCTCTGTGAGATATGTAAAAGGGGCATTTCTCTATCACATTTGGGGGGATTGGATGGTTGTTTTTGATTCAAGGTTGCTCTCAGTTTAGAGCTCTGGGAAAATACCTGACCTGGAAAAGAAATGTAGAGAGAAAATGATCTGCTTACCTCTTAAAAAATTCCTTGGTGGTTATTAGAAGTAATAGTTAATCTGATAACTGCTATAGCTCAGTTGTTTAGAGCCTAGTGCTAGCAACATCAAGGTTGGGGGTTCAATCCCTGTATGGGCCATTCACTTAAGAGCTGGACTTAATGATCCTTGTGAGTCTCTTGCAACTCAGAATATTCTGTGATCACTAGGGAAATTCAGGAGGAATCATTCTGACAGATTGCAGATCTTTCTCCCTTTAAGGACTGAGGGTTAAGCATTGCTATCCAAAGAACTGAAATGGAAAGCAAGAGCAAACAGAGTCCTCCAAACAGTTTTGACATTCAGCCAAAGAGGTAATTTATAGGGAAGGGCATAAGGAGTTGTGAAACTTCACTTATCCTATGATAATGTGAACAAACAATTATTTGAAGTGACTCTTCCCAGCCTAAGCCTTTGTAAAGGCCAGAAAACTTTTCCTTATGCAAGATGAGAAATGCTCAATATGTGTACATCAATATGTGTATGTGCTTGTGACTGTGTGTTGCAACAAGGCTGTCTTAGATTTATTCATGTAAGTCTTAGCCAGCAGCGAGCCAGTCTGGAAATGTCCTGACTCAGCAACTAAGGACAGAAACTAACCAGCCACCTACAGTGCTTTTCCAGAGTGAAGCAACCTCTTTTAGTAAGTCATGCAGAATGTTTTCCTGCTCCAGGCAAGGTCCAATGCAGCTTCCAAAGGATATGTCTTTACTTATTCATGTCACCAGAGTTGATCCTGCGGCAGCCCTCTAATGCCCTGATGATGCAGCATCACAGTACATGCCCTCCCCTTTTCCCAGCACCTGCTTTCCTCACCAGCTGGATGATAATCATTTTCTAATGAAAGTCTGTCTCTGAAATACGGGGTAAATGGGTTTATTCAACTCTTCGAGGATAGGGAGGCATCTTGTTTGCATGGTTGGGCAAGGGATTTGCACAAGAACAAAAAGCTCAGGAGCACACACGGACTGAAAATTTGTAACCAATGTATATTCAGGGATAGAAAGAGGTCAAGGCAGAGCCAGGATCCCACTTATGTACTAAGCATTAGAGACGATGGTGTCCAAGGGCAGATAAGAGACAAGCAGAGATGCTGCTTCTTTTTGATTCACACTAGGAGCCTAGAACTGATAAACAACTCTGAATGTTTGCTAGTGGTGTGTGGTCCTTCTTGTCATGGGATGTGTAGTTTCTGACAACAGTTAAGACTGTTAAGAGTGTGATTACTCATCCCTGCAATCAAGATTTCAAATTCCTGTATATATTACCTGCCTATTACATTAAAGACCCTTCAAAATCAATTTTCAGTGACTTGACTGAGCTGATGAAGCAAAAACATTGTGTGTGTGGCAGCTTGTCCCCTTCAGGACTGCAAACCAACCTGTGCTGCCATCATGCACGTCTTCACATGTAGTCTCTTTCTTTTGCTGCTGTGCTTCTCCCACCAGTGCCAGGTAACTCATCTGGTGAGGCTGAGTGCTTTGACCACCTCCAGCCTCAAGCTGAGGGAGTGTGCTCCCTCCTTAGTGAAAGGTGAAACCTTCGCAGATGCAGAGCAAGTGAAAGATGGGCCTGAGTATAGGGAAGGAGAGAGGTGGTGTCATAGTGGTTTTCACTACATTCTTACAGGATTGATTTTCTCTTGTGTTTTCTCCAGGGGCTACCAAAGATATGGGGAAGATGCTGGGTGGGGATGAGGAGAAAGACCCGGATGCTGCCAAGAAAGAGGAGGAACGACAGGAAGCCCTCAGACAACAAGAGGAAGAGAGGAAAGCCAAATATGCCAAGATGGAGGCTGAAAGAGAAGTTATGAGACAAGGGATTCGAGACAAGGTAGGTATCTGGCTTTCAACACACACTGGTCAACTCATAATGCCCAGTGGAGAACAGCTGTTCTTAGGTATTTGTGACTAGTTCCCTGTGCACCTGAATTATTTATGAGTTGTTACCTGAAGAGCCAGGTAATAACTTTGCCATACTGAACTTTTAATCTTGTGCACTATTCCTTGTGTCTGCTTTGGCCAAACTTCTGACCCAGTCTTTATGATTCAGGATGAAAGAACAAAAAAGGATTAAGTTCTCTGGTGGCATACTGCATCTTGCAAAGAGTTACTGAGAATAGTTCTGCAAAAAGAGAATTTTAGGTATGGAAGTTTATAATGAGGTGTCCCCAGAGCCTTCTCTTTTCCAGGCTAAACAACCCCAGCAATAATGTATTTAATGATTATGTATCTACAGAGTCTAATACACTAATATAAGCATGTAAATGTGTGCATAATATGTTTAATGTATGTCTTAAGTGGAACTGTTTCTAAGCAACGACATAAGTCACAAGGGGAAACAAAAAGCAATGAATTTCTGAGTTGCAAGCAAATGAGCTAATGCCCTTTTTTCACTGATCACTCTCTCTTCTGCTAGACCATTGAAGTGTTTCCAGAAGAAGAGGCGGGGTTGCACTTTTCTTGCTGCTGGGCAAACTGCTGCAAAAGTCTTTAAAAATTTTGAGATGCCCTCTGTTACAATTTCAAAGTGATTGCATTCCCAAGTAGGATATATACAGCCAGTATTGAGTCAATCAGCCAGCCAGTGGGGATTTCCCTGTGATACTGTCAGCTATCTAGACTTTGCTGAGTTGGCTGGTTACTGTGTGGCAAAGTCTCTTGGAAATGCATTGAATCCTTGAGCAATATGGCAAGGAGTTGTGTCTGCACAGGGAGAGAATAAAAATAATGCGAGGAACATTATTTGACCTCACTCAAGACTCTGGACTGCAGCTTTTCTAATGGTGTAGTGGACTACCATTGAGATTAGCATTAGGAAGTCCTGCTTTGTACAGAACACCTGGATTGTGAAAACATAGGAGCTCAGTTTCCTGTGACTTTCTTTCTCCTACCCAGGTAGGAAAATCCTAGATAGCATGCATTTGAAAGATGAAGGAGTTTTCTGCAGAATCAGGAAAGATGGATGAAGCTGTAGAAAAAAGATGTTGATTTGTTTTGTTTTTTGTGGTTTTTTTTTTCTTTTTTT
>WEIV01018853.1:1612-19805 GCA_013390005.1 Calyptomena viridis | reverse complement strand
TGGCAATCTGAGGTTGGAAGAATGGATTCTTGTACAACAGTATAAGTTTGGCATTCTTATATATATATATATATAAGAATAACATACAATATATGTTATATTCTTATATATAACAGGGCATTCTTAGACTTGGTATATTATCATGTCTGAATTCTTAGCCTGAAACATGTATTAAAGACATAAAAATTTTAAGCAGAACCCTTGTCAAATAGGTAGCTTTTAAGTCTTTTGAATGATTAGTCCTTGGCCCTAGATTTAATGAATGTTTTTATTAAGGAGATAGACAGTTGTGTATAGAAAGAGCAGAAAATCTATTTTCTTTTCTACAGGACAGATTAAGAGCAAGTAATAACATCCTCAAGAAAAACTCATGTGTCATCATGTGACAGTAACAATGCTGTGGATTTCATTTCAGCCATTAGCCTGTGGTTTGGTGATAGAAATAAAGGCAGACTCAATTCTTCCAAAAGGTTCTTTACTGAGAACCTCATTAAAATGGTATATTATTTTAAAAAGAAAGAGAAGGGGAAAAAAGGCATTTGATGATAAAAATGTTTCCTGCAGTTGGAAATTATCTTGCATTCTCTCAGACAATTAAAGGAAAGAATGAAACACTTAATTGTGTTTTGGATGACATTAGGGTAGGAGCACAGCTCTGCTTGCTAATGACTCCCCTTCACTTAGCTACTCCTAAGCCATTGATGCTACCAGAATTGAATCATTGAGTTTTCTGAAATATGAGTGGGTTCCAGGTTGCTTTTCCCCTTTCCTGTTATAAGTGAGGAGAGGAAGGGGAGTAAAAGTTTGCAGCCTCCTTTGACCAAATTCTTCCCTTTCCCACAGGAACAGACAGGTGCAGGATGAATTTTAGACAAATTTAAACTGACTGCATAAAGTGTATCTCTGTTCTGGTCAAAGAAGGACTGTAGACCTAAAGCAAAATCGCAATTCAGCAAAAAGAATGTGCGCTGTGGGTAGCTGTGAAAGTCCCATCAACCCATCATCAGAAAATGTTGCTGAAAACACTGATGTTGCAGAAAATACATCAGCTTAAAAGAGATTTGGTCTAGCACCAGAAGAAGCAAATATTGATGATGGAGCCCTATCTCAGGAAGAAGTTTTTTTAAAATAATGTTTCCTTAACACTGAAATAGCTCTTCAAATGAGGACTTCTTGACAGCAAGTGAAAAAGACCAGTGTAAGTGAAATATCTTTATTTTACCAAAACACATCAGTTCAACCTGTTTGGAACTCTTTTTTAAATAAAGAATTTCAGTGAGGAATTGTGGTGGGTTTTAGTGGCCAGGTTTTTCTTGTTAGCGGGGGGGGCTGTGGGGAGGCTTCTTTGAGAAGCTGCTGAAAGTTTCTCCATTTCAGCAGAGCCAATGTCAGTCAGCTCCAGGCTGGACCCATTGCTGGCCAAGGCCAGGCCAATGAGGAGTTATGGTAATGCCTCTGTGATAACATATTTAAGAAGAAGGAGAAAAAAAAGGTACAGGCAGATGAACATGGCCGCTTAGAGAAGAGCAGAGTGAGAAGTTGTGATTAACACCAAGGTCAGTGGAAAAGGAGGGGCAGGAGATGCCTTAAGCACTGGAATGGGGCCCCTGCAACCCGTGGTGCAGACCATGGTGAAGTGGGATGTCTCCCCTGCAGCCCATGGGGGACCATAGGGAGCAGAGATTCATCTGCAGCCCGTGGAGGACNGTTTCTTATGGTCCTTATCACAAAACTTGTGAAACCCTTTAGTTTTTCCTCTCCTGTGTCTGTTTGCAGGGAGGGGAGTGGGAGAGTGTGGCTGTGTGCATGAGTGCTTGGCATTTAGCCAGGGTCAAACTACTACAGGAATCAAAAAATCAGACATAGAAAGTTTCTTCCAAAACAGCGGAAGTATGGTGCCCTTTGAGGTTTTTGTTAAAGCCAGTAGCAAAACAAGCATTGACTTCTGTGGTGCAGGAAAAGGTCAAAAAAATTGGTCATAAAGAGCTCAGGATAGCTGAGAAAAGACAAAGAACATGGAGACAATGAAAATGAGTTAAGTGACATAATCAGAATGACACAGCAATTTAATGGCAAAGCTTAAAAAAAATCTGTGTTCCTCGAATCCCTATGTTTGCTTAACTGTATGGCTTTTCAGAATGAGCGGGTAATCCCACACGTTTCCAATACTGTAAGAAGAGAAGAAATCTGTTCATGTGGTGTGGAGAAAACAAAACACTCATGTACATTAGATTCTTGGCAGACTAGGCAGAACAGTGCCTTGTGCAAATGCTCTGAGAAGATTAGCAGGGTAATATTTGTAAAAATTATTCAATTTATTAGAAATGAGAAAAAGAAATAAGACAGTCCCAAGCCTGATCCCCTGCTCCTAGAAATCACTGAGAGACTTTAATTAATATTCGAGAAAGCTAAGAATTATATTCAATCAGCACTAAATTAAAGTAGTTTGGCCTTAATTTTAAAAGACCCTTTTTCTTTGTCCTAGCTGTTAGCTGTGAAATGATAGTGTGTGACATAATATACGTTGGAACTAGTTGCAATATGCTACAGTGAATCCAACAACAGAAGGAATTGATTATGCATAAAGGAAAGGAGGTTGAGAGAGAGAGAAAATGAGGAAGAATAACCTTGCTGCTTTCTAATTGTACTGAATCAGTCAGAATGAGAAAGGGTAGTTAAGTCTCTGTTTTTTAAAAAAATGAAGAATTTCACAATGGGCACCTGTAGAGTTCAGAATGAGAGAGAGGTAAATTCAGATGAGGAGGAAGCCTTGGGAATATCTGGTATCATTTCAGGGATAACTTGAATGAGTTCATGAATGAGTTTGCCTTTTCAAGCTTTAGCTATAAGACTGTTCATTTTCTCCATCTGAGCTGGTGGTCAATTCTTTGGTACTCAAAAGGGAGAAAAGCATACCTCAAAGGATGATGTCCCAGGTGCATGACTTAGGGTGTATTGCTGTCCACTATCACTCCCCACTGACTAGAATAGCTCAAAACAGATGCTTAACTTGTTGCTGTCCAACTATGAGCAAGTGCTCACTTGTGAGAAATGTCTTCTTCCATTACCAGGTTCATTGCAAAGCCTTCATGGAGAGGAGTGCCCAAAACAGGAGAACATCATGCTAAATCATCATCTTAGGTATTCTTAATCATGGTCTTAGAACAGTTTGCAGTTCATGTCTGTCTCTGGAGCTGGAGATGGCTCAGTCTGCCACAGGGCTGCCATTGAATTCTTATCACAGGGACCATCCTGTTAGACCCCAGCTATATGTCAACACCTGGATATATAAAACCAGTACTCCATGGCTTCCCAGATTTTGTCTCTTGTACTGCAGAAATGCCTGCATTTTTAAGGCATGGTTCAGAGAGCAGTTGCTCTAGTGTCTGCAGTTTTTGCTTTTTGTTTTGAGTATACTTTTCAGATGATATGCCAGCACAGAAAGCCACATGACAAAGTGGATGAAGTATTGTTAATGTCTTATAATTAAATTCGCTGAAGCAAATCATCTTCATACTTCCTACATTCTTCATTGTCTGCTGTCTCACCTCCGGCCTGAGCTGGCACCACCTTCTCTTGGGAGCCCCACACCTGCTCTGATAAAGGCTGATGAAGTTAGTGCCCAGAAATGTCATTTTTAAAACACAAGCCTAAACAGCCAGGCAAATAACATTTTCACACAGCATTACAGTGTCCTTAGGCTTGCAGTGGCTGTGCTGGGAAGCAGGTGTGTGCTGGAATATTGATGGATAATCTAGAAAGCAAGCAGATGCTTTTAGAGCCAGCTACAATCATGCTGTCAGTGAGTTGTTCTTGTCTTCAGACAATCACAGACTGTGTGTCTCTAAGGCTCAAGCTTTTTCCTCCTGACACACGTGTGGGAGAGGCTAGCTTCTTTCCATGGAGAAAATGAAGTGAAACAAGAGCAGGAACTGAGGCTGAGGAACATGTCACATTGGCAAAGTGACATGTAAGCTGTTACTAGTAAGGATGCCCAGAATGTATAAATATATAAATAAGAGGGAAATTTTCTATCAGGAAAAAAGTGCACATCATATTTCCTACTCTTCTTGAAAGTACTCCAGAATCGGAAGCTTGTGCCCAGCTTAAAAATCTGCACACAATTTTTCTGCCAACATGCAAATTTCCTATGCTCCCACACCCTACAAATCCCTGTGAAAAATTCTGCACATGGTGGATTTCCACCTTCAAAGCACATCAGGTCACGAGCTACAGGTGCCAGAATTCACATAGTCAGTGTCTGCTAAGCAAGATCTGAAAGGTAGTCAGAGGGTAATATAGTTGCTTGACCTGTTGATGTGGTGCCAGGAGCTGTCCATCAGTGGGAACAACACAATAGCTCCTTTCACTCCTGCAGCCCAGCCAGCTGAGACACTACTTCTCCTATTTGTTTGTTCTGCCCTGGCTCTAGGTTGGACTGAGTTTATTGATGGCTTCTTCGTTCTACACACAGAGAGGCCTTTCTTTCAGGTGGTTCTCAAAGACAACAATATTCCTTCTCTCAGTGTTGTGGTGTGTAATTAGTATGTATTTCTATATTATGTATTCCTGTATTATATTGTTCTGTTACCCCCCTAAGTTGGTATGTTCTGTTAACTCCCCTTGCCCTTCACCCAAGCTGGTTTGTCCCCTCCCTTCTCTTTGGCTCAACTCCCCTATAAGAACCAGAAACCGGAAATATTTGTGGCTTTTCCTTGGTTGTCATCGTAAGCTTTGGACTCTTCAGGGACTCGCTGCCCCTGGAGTGAAATACACTTATATTATTCACAACCACAAAGAGCTGCCGGCACTTCTTCGTCCTCCGTTTACTAGCCTAACCCTTGAGGGCTTGCAAAAGGGGACACACAGCCCTGCAAGCCCTGAAGCACCTTCTGAGACCGACCTCCTGACTCAGAGGCTTCCTGCCTAGAAGGGCCCCCTCCTATCGGTGCTCCGTGGCCAAAGCTCGGGCAGGGAGGCGGCGGCGGCTTCGGGTAAGTTTGAAGGTTACGTCACCGCAGTCCCGCGGTGGCGGGAGGTCCCCGGGGTGGGGCTGGGAGTGGCGGCGCGGCNAAACTATAGAAGCAGCGCGGCACGGGAGGGGGAGGGGTGGCGTGGTGCGGGCCCCGGAGGGAGGAGTATAACAGCAGCAGCAGCTATTTCCATAGCAACCGTGGTGTGTCACATCCCCCGTGTCCCTTCACGGTCCCCGAAGTTTGCACAATTAACATATTTCCGAGTGTTTCCAAGTCTGCTGTAGATTTTTCGGACTGTTTATGTGTAACTGTGGAGAAGCAAGTTCTTCCACCCTGGCCAAGTGGAAGAAGGTTTCTGCTACAGCCAATCACAGCATCAAAAGCTTCCTTCCACCTGAACACTCGAAAACCATCATCATCACTTCATTCCTGCCTGGACTTCAGCTTACAAACACAATTGTGGACTGTGAAAGTAACTGGACTTATTATGGACAATCCTATAATTACAGCTACATTTATTCTACTTATGTTTTTTGTAATTAAAACTGTTATTGTTTATTATACTAACTGCAAACAAATTTTACCATCCTAGCCTCTAGACTTTCTTCACCAGTAAGTGCCTCAAAATATAAGAAAAAAGAAGGAGATGTTGTGGTGTGTAATTAGTATGTATTTCTATATTATGTATTCCTGTATTATATTGTTCTGTTACCCCCCTAAGTTGGTATGTTCTGTTAACTCCCCTTGCCCTTCACCCAAGCTGGTTTGTCCCCTCCCTTCTCCTCCCTTCTCTTTGGTTCAACTCCCCTATAAGAACCAGAAACCGGAAATATTTGTGGCTTTTCCTTGGTTGTCATCGTAAGCTTTGGACTCTCCAGGGACTCGCTGCCCCTGGAGTGAAATACACTTATATTATTCACAACCACAAAGAGCTGCCGGCACTTCTTCGTCCTCCGTTTACTAGCCTAACCCTTGAGGGCTTGCAAAAGGGGACACACAGCCCTGCAAGCCCTGAAGCACCTTCTGAGACCGACCTCCTGACTCAGAGGCTTCCTGCCTAGAAGGGCCCCCTCCTGTTGGTGCTCCGTGGCCAAAGCTAAGCCCAAGCTGAAGAAGGAGTGGGGCAAGCTGTGGGGGTGGCTATATCTCAGTATCAAGTTTTCTGGTTGTATTGATGCATTTGAGCTAGCTTCTTCTGTGTGTTACTTGCATGATAGTCATTTTTAAGTACTCTACTGTTAGTAAATGACATTCTTCCACTAACACAGGACTTGTCTTGAGGCAGCAAACACTGAGATTTGAATTGTTTTTTTCTCTCAGCTTCTCAGCAAAAGCTATTACATGGAAAGATTCCAGGTTTCATTAGCAATTTGGAAAGTTAGGGCCTTTACCAAAATAGACTGAGGCTTTGGCCAAAAATCTCAACCAGCTGATCCAAAAAAGATCATGTGATCCAAAAAAAGCTCAGTGAAATGTATTGTTAATTCATCTTTTTAATTACTCTTTTTTAATTATTGTTTTTGAAGAATAACTGTTCATTAATGGCCTGAAGTGGTGGGAATTTCTGAAGTAATAGCATTCCTAATGGTTTGTGGCTTTTTCTAGGCGTGCATAGATATTTTATTATGGGAAGGTACTAAAGAGTAGTTTGAAGCACAGCACAGCATGATCAGCTAAGGATGTTGCTGATGTGTGTGGTCACGTTTATATGCAGACTCAGTTACTGATTTGTTTCCTTCCAACACTCCCTGACACTTGATGTCATACAAGATGTGATTTAAGTCTCTCTGTCCTCATTCTCTGCATCCTATCCTCCCCACCCAGCTACTGGAAGTCTCATTAATAATGTTGAAATGCTCAGATAATACAAAAATAACATAGAGAGTCGGTCTTCATTTTCCTAGCTTGAGAAGAATAGCATGAGGGTGGCTAGGTATCAATTAGGCCATAAGTGTGTGCTTCCTGCTGCTGCTTTTTGACATGGACACAACAAAAAACCCCATGCCACAGCTAAAGATTCTACTCATTGCTGTGTCAGGAAAAAAGCACCCAATTAGATCACGAGAGAGAAAGAAAATGGGCTTGTTACTCTCATCTTGACTCACTGTCTGGAGGATGAATGCAAAAGATTAACACCTCAGTTGTTACATACTCTCCTGTGTGAATTGCTATGAGGGCCTGCATATATGGAAAGGGCAAGAAAAACTGCATGTCCCAACCAAGACTTCAAGAACCTTTAAAAATTGTTATAGTAACTGTTCTCTGTTGTAAAGGCTCCTTTCATTACTGAGTAAATTGAAGCTGGTAGGAGTAAGATGAAATACCTTTGTCTTGTTTCCATAAAACAAAGGCATGCCTATGGGAAATGTACAGTAGAGACAGTGAGCTCTTCTACACAAGGTTCATCTCTGTGTTTTGGTACAGAGCTCTTAGCTTGTTTTGGATTATGAATTTCATGGGATCTGCTCACGTACCACTGACAATACTAAACATTTGTTCTCTGACCACAGCCATTCAAGAGAAAGGATGAAAAAAAGCCAAAAGTTGATTCCACATAGAATTAATGAAAAACACGCAACTCATCTCGATTTGGGTTTTGAGTGATTAGCCCAAGCTGGTTACTTGCTGTTGCAATGCTCTGCAGTGGCTGTTTACAGGTGAAAGCAATTCTCCACATTTGTTATAGCAACCCAACTTTGCAGCACTATATGGGGAGAGCAAGTCCCCCTAGCACTGTAACACCATTGTTGCTGTTAGGTTGGATTGCTAAGATGAACCAGATATTTTCCTTTACCAACTTTTATTCACTACAAACATGACTTCTCCAATCTCTTGGGAAGCCAGAAAACTACCTAGAGTTACATAAGGAAGATGCTGGTGTGTTAGATCAAAAAGGGCTAGAGAAAAATAAGTGTCTTGCCCTTCATTTTTTCATCTCCCTCTGAAGAGCTACAGCATAAGAATAAACACTCATAATTTCCCACTTGCTCTTTTTGGGTGTCAAAAGTGTCCTTCCTATTTTTAAAGCATTTTGATGCAGAGTTCTCATCTCTGGTGCCAGTTAATGGGATTGAGAAGTACTTTTTGTACTTCAGAGGGAAGCATATGTCAAAGGTTTGAAACTAATTGATTACTACCTTTGATTTTACTGAGTCTTGTGACAAGCTCTGAGCTTGTGACAATGCCATGGTCTCCACAGATGTACTTGCAGGGTGGGTTTGCTAATTAGATTCTGCCTGCAATGGGGCATGACAGGATTTATTACACAGAAGAGTCCCCAAGGAATTGATGGCAACAATTAAATAGTCTCAAAGCAAGGACTAAAGACAATCACCTAACTAATCTTTCCTGAGCTCTTACTATTGCTGAATTATGTGATCTTGTGCTGTCAACAAATTCATCATTGAAAAATTTGGTGTAGGTTACTGAAAGAAAAAAATCTTTCTGAAAAGTTTGAGAGAGTTTATTGTACTTTCAAATTCACCCTGTCAATCCAGGGGAGTTACTGAGGATGGCATAACTTATGAAAATGGCATAGAAGCAACTCGTTCTATTTCAGTGTGGCATTCACTGTAAACAATGACTGTGTTTCAGAGCAGACTTGCTGCATCTCCTTTAGAAGGGTAATATTACTTAAATTCTCTTTTCTTGAAGAAAAAAATAACTGTCTGCTATACTGGTCACACAGCTGAGAAAAGTTGCAGATGCATACGTAAATGTTGGTCTAGGGGACTATTTTCCTTCCAAGTTAGGCCCCGGGTTTCTCAGCAGTAGTGATATGAATGCTGCTTTTTTATCTGTGACTATTAGTTGGCTCTATTCTAGTATATTTTTTTCCTTGTGTAACAGTTAAGCTATGTTTATGATTGTTGACTTTATTTAGATAGATTTTTTTCATTTCCCTCAAATACACTGTATAATAAAAGAGTACAATTAAATGCAACTGTCCCTTACAGTGTTGAATTACAGTGAATTAGAGGGAACATAAATTTAGCTGGAGCATACTTTTAATCACATACAAAGGTATCACTTCTAGAAACCTTTCTAAGTTCCTTCTTGATCTGCTGTGATTAGCTCTTTTACTTATGACTTTTCTTTGCTGATAACACATTCCTGCATGTTCAAGAGCACTTCTAGTGTACTACAAAATGCCAAGGAGAAGCTAAGGTTTCATAATAGCAAGAACTGACGTGCACAGAGAAATGAATGCAACATGGTAGAAACAAAACTGGCACTCAGAAACTGTTTTTTGAAAAATCTGCCTTTAGTGGCTTCCCAGAGATTTGCAAAGAGATGAGGTAGAGAGAGCTCATTAACTATTGAGAGCTGAACTTTAAATGAATCAGCCACTTAGGGCTGAATTTGCAGCTGACTTCGAGCTCAAGTCTGTCAAAGTGCTTGTGATCAATAAGGCAATGAAATGCTGAACCATACCAAGAACAAACTTAGAAATGCAGGATAATAATTATTTCTAAGCCTCATGAGCAAATAGTGAGTTCCCTATTCCCCTGGAAAGGACAAACTTTATTTCTTTTGTCAATTAGCTGGATATTCAGCATGCTTTGCTTCTTATCTACTGGAGCATTTGTATTAGGTTCTTGTAGAAATACACTAGACTAGAGCTTTCAAAATAAGATTAAATTATACAAAACAAAAATAAACACAAACAGCCTCAGACAAACAAAACCACAGAAAAGAGGTTTTGCATATGGTAAACAGGCTATGGAAAAGAAATAGTTATACATTATCTAAATTACTGCAGTATCCTGGGGAAGTATTTTTACCAGCCTTGTGCTAAAAGAAAAGCTTCCACTTGGGAACGCAAAAAATTTCAGGAGGCAGGAAGAAGGATGAGCAGCTTATACTCCTTGTTCTGATCTTGTAAAGTGTACACTTAAACAAAGATATATCCTGTGGATTTATTTATGCTGTAAGATACATAGCCATTACATAAATTCTTCTAAACTTATACAAGCAACTGCATTTGTGCATTTCCAGGTTCCTGCCATTGGCTTCTGGGAAGTTTTTCTTGTAGAAAACTAAATGCAGACTTTAGAAACACTAGAAATCATAACCCACCTTAGTTAGGAGACCACCTGCTCTGCATAACTGGAAAATGCCTCCCTTCTTATAGGAACCTTCTGCAGCTTGACGCCATCCTGGTGATCATGGAGCAAAACTGTATTTTCACTGCAATTAAACTAGTTGTTACTGTGCAATATGTGACTTTTCTTTCTTCTTACCCTGTTTTAGCTGCTTTGAAGAATAGAATTGACCCAGATTTTCTTAAATGAAGCTGCACTTTGGGTTCTGGGGGAGAGATTTTTCACAGGACCTAACAGGTTTAGGAGTAGAATATGTACTGTACTTATCTTGGGCCCTGTGGTCATGAGTTAGTGTACTGATTTCAGTCAACCCACCAGATACCTAAAATCAGTATTTTGGAGCCTTTTCTTTGTGAGTCAGATATTCTCTGCTTACTCTGGAGATTCTTCTCTGATTACAAGATGGAGGACTTTGCTAGTCAGCAGTAATTTAATTATCTCCATTCCTGAAACTTTTAAAATCTCATTCTCTCTCACTGAGACTGACTGCATTGTTTAAATATGGATGCTGCATATACAAAAGGAAGAAAATTAACATATTTGCAAACACAGAGAAAAAGACAACATGTTTTCTCATGAGTATTTTGAAAAATTCGTGTGTCTGTTATTTCTCATAGAATCTTGGTTTCCCAAGACTAGTAAATTTGTTCACAAGTTGTAGTTCACAACACCTGAATGTAGTCATGGGAAAAAAGCATTTGACTGGGACAACCTGGACTCCTAGTCCAGGGAGTTGAGCAGTGAGCAGAATGGTCAGTTTGCTTCAATAGAGTCAGCATCAAGCCAAAACATGTTTCCTGACTTCCTCTATGCAAATGCAGGCAGCATGAAGAAGAAATGAGAGGAGGTAGAGACGCATGCGTGCTTGCAGGGCTGTGATTGTATTGGCATCACAGAGAGGTGGTGCGATGGCTCCTATAACTGGACAGGAGAGCACAGGAGAACAGACGTTGGCCTCTTCAGGGATCTGCTTGGTAGAGCACCATGGGATAAATCCCTGGAGCAAAGAGGAGCCCAGACAAGCTGTTTAATATGCAAGGATCACCTCCTTCAGGCTCAGGAGCAATGCATCCTAACAAAGAGGAAAAAAACTACCTGAAGGCCTGTGTGGATAAACAAGTTGCTCCTGGACAAGCTCAGGCACAAAAAGGAAAGCTACAGAGAATGGAAGCAAGGACAGGTAGCCTGGGAGAAGTACAGAGAGGTTGTACAAGCAGCCAGGAATCAGGTTAGGAAAGCTAAAGCTCTCAAAGAATGTTATCAGGCCAGGGATGTCTAGGAAAACAAGAAAAGCTTCTACAGTTATGTCAGTGATAAAAGGAAGATCAGGGAAAATGTGGGCCCTCTCTGGAAAGTAATGAAAAACCTATGTCCCAGGAACATGGAAAAGGCTGAGGTGCTCAAAGAATTTTTTGCCTCAGTCTTCACTGGCAAGTGCTCCAGCCAGCCAGTTCAAGTTACAGAGGCCACAGAAGTCAAAGGCAGGGACTGGGAGAATCTAGAACTGCCCACTGTAGGCGAACATCAGGTTCAGGATAATCTAAGGAACCTAAGGGTGCGTGAGATACATCCATGGGTTCTGAGGGGACTGGAGGAAGAAGTGGCTAAGACACTATCCATCAAGTCTGAAAAGCTGTGGCAGTCCAGTGAAGTTCTTAATGACTGGAAAAAAGTAATTTTTAAAGAGGGAAATAAGGAAGAACTAGAGAACCAAAGGCCAGTCAGTCTCACCTTGATGCCCAGCAAAATCATGGGACAGATCCTCAAAACTGTAGAGACGGTTTGATGGATGGACCACTAGGTGGATAAGGCATTGGCTGGATGATCACACTCAAAGAGCTGTGTTGTGACATCCCACCCTTAAGGTGAAAGGAGCACCCAAGGTTTGTAGATGCTTCTGGTCAAAAGAAACAAAATTCAAGAGAATCCACAAAAGCTCACAAAGTTTTATTACTAAATTACACACTAGGCACGAAAATTGGAATGTTGGTTCTCAACCTACTATAAAAGCACACAGCCGTGCATTTTGTATAAAGAGATAAGATGAAAAGGAAGAGAGAAAGGAAGAGATGAATTGAAGAGGAAGAGAGAGAAAGAAAGAGGGAGAGAGAGAGAAAGGCAGGGAGGGAAGCAGGCAGGCAGGAGGGAAGGCAGGGAGGCAGAAAGGCAGGCAGGGAGGCAGAAAGGAAGGCAGGAAGCAGGAAGGCAGGCAGGAAGGAAGGGAAAGGGAGAAAGAAAGAAAGAGAGAAGGAGACAAGTAGACCAACAAAAAGAAACAAAAAGAGCCAAATTTCACACAAAATGAAATCAGGAGATTTGAGGTGAAAGAAAAGCAGGGCACATTGTTGGGCCAGATCTATGTCAAAGTAGGCTCAGTGCTTTGAACAGTGGTGAGAACAGAGACTCAGAGCTCTGGATTTCAGCACTGTCACCTCATGTAGAAAACTCTCATTCTTCCACATCTTCAACTCGAGTTTGTGGGGAGTAGATGTAGGGAAGGAAAAATATTCTGTTTCCATTGCCATTGCCACATAAACACGTGACAGCAATCTTACTGCAGGAAGATCTGTAACCAATACTATACTATCAGTAAAAAATTCAAAATTCACTCAGAGAGAGACCAAGGAAATCATGTAGAATGATTTCAAGTTTGTATAAATTAAATAAAAGGGGAGTCTTTTTCTGTACCCTAGACTCTCACAGTTGTAGAACTAAAAGTCAGTGCTAAACCCTACCTATTGCTCTGAATTTGTTAAAGTCCTATATGTAATCCTGGCAGAAAATTGTATGAGTTAATGATGGGAAGATCTAGACTGAGCTGCTGTTCTCTTTGCGAATTGAAGAGAAAAAAAAGAGCTTTGCATATTTCATAAGTAAAGCCCAAAAGGCAGATGAAAGGTAAATCTGTTTGCAGTAGCTGTGTCTTCTCAATTTTCGAGATTTTTTTCTTTTTTTAAGGCATTTCATAAAGAATCAAGTAAGACATGAGAAGAAATGTTTTAATTGTAAAGGGTATTTAAGTTCCAGAGCAGGTGAGAGTTCTTCACAAGTGAAAGTTTCTAAGAAAAAGACTTGTTCAGGTCAAGTTAACTCTGGAGGTGGAATGGTGTGCATGTTGCCCACCAGTGTCTTTTCTAACCATATACTTTGAAGTCTGGCTAAAAATTTTGTTGTTGTTGTGTGTTTTTTTGTTTGGTTGGGGTTTTTTTGTTTGCTTTTTGGTTTTGTGTTGTTGTTTGTTGTCGGGGGAGGCAGGCATTTCTGCATACCCTTGAGATGGAGAAGTGCAGCTGGAAAGTCCCAGAGTTGTGTTGAATAAACAAATTAAGAGGACTAGCCACTGCTAAGACAGGACCTTGAGCAGAGTGGAGAGTGTTGTAGCTGTAGCCAATGATAAAGGAGCAAGATAACTTTGAACCAATGGTGTTGGGAAATGCTGACCTGATGTGTATATCTGTCTATGCTGTAACACAATAAATGGAATCTTTTCATGATAAGCAAAACAATCATGTTCAGTGTCACTTAGTCCGTCTCAACTGCGACAATTTGTATAGTTGTTTGTATTGAGGATTAGAATGTGAATAAAATTTAATAGAGTTGTGTAAGAATAAGCAAGGTCTCTTATAATTAGTATATGAATTCAGATAAGGAATATGCATTTAAATCTCTCAGTAGCATTTCAAACCTTAGCTAGTAAATAAAATAGTAATTCCAGAGATGGCTGTATCTGCCGCATCTGTTCAGATATAGATTCAGTACTACCTGCAGCTATCCTGAATAGAGATGTAACCGGTATCATTCATATGCCAACCTTTTCCCAGAAACTAAAACTCATTCTTGTCTGATATGCAGTATTATTTCTTGGGATGTAGACTGAACAGTAATTTCAAGCTCTCAGAGCACCTTGGGAGGAAGAGTTTTTTCCTGAGTGAAAGAAGAGCAATGTTGCTAGTTGTCAAAGTGAAAACAATGAGCCCTGACCAATTCATAGCACTGTGGACTGTACACAGCTGTGTTGCAGAGTTCCTGTATGCCTACTTCCAGATATCAGTCACCAAGATACAGCCACAGTGGAGGACTCTTGATTGACAGCTGCTACTAGCCACGGAAAGTGGTTGCCAGACGGACCCACCTAAGACATGCTGTACCATTATGAAATTCCTGCTTTCTATGCCTTCATGGCATAGAACCTCATACCTCAGCAACGCATGTATCCTACTGCCTGCTGTAGACTTCACATACACACCCTAAGTCAGCTGAGCCATGTTTTAGAGTTGTGAACGTCTCAAGATAGCTGAGGGAACATGGTTCCTTTCTCTACTCAAAGGATTGAAACGTGCCATTGTTCATTTTCTTTACATTCCCAGCAGCTGATGCTGCAAGTCTGTACTGCAGGGCACTTGTGTAGTTCCAGAAGCACCAGCCTTTATTCTCTGTTTGTCCAGATAATTAGTAGCAAAGAAAAGTGTACAGTAAAAATATTCAGTGATGAAAGAGGCTGAGACTATACAAAGTATATATACACTGATATTTAATGGTTTATAGAGATTTTGGAATTTATAGAGCTACTGGAATGGGCTGCCCAGGGAGGTGATGGAGTCACTGTCCCTGGAAGTGTTTAAAAAAAGACTGAATGTGGCACTTAGTGCCGTGGTTTAGTTGATGAGATGGTGTTAGATGAGAGGTTGGACTTGATGATCTCAAATGTCTTTTCCAACCTAGTTAATTCTGTGATTCTGTGATCATGAAAGTTCATCGTTCAACCATGGCAGTAGCAGATACAATTATGTGAGTAACTGTAATAATCTTAGCAAATAAATATAATAATCTTAGAAGCATACAATCATGGTAAATATTAGTAGCATAATATTGTGGTTAACCCAACCTGCTAAGATCAGTACTCTGTTCATCTTTTGAATCCCCATACAGTGCATGGGAGTCCCAGAGGCACTCTGCTTGGCATGTCAATGGAAATGTCAGTTCATCTGGGCAGCAGTTTATTCTCAGACTCAGGGATCCTCTGTACTAATAATCTTCAGCTGGTCACACTGTACAGTCTTTGAGTTTTCTTTGTATCGCTCACAAAACTCCTTTTTTCTTCTCCAGATGTTTCAAAGCAAGCAGTTCCAAATCTGATCCAAAGAAAACCGCTTGCACCTTCCTTGCAGCTATCTTCTTGCAGAGTCATCTCCACACCTGACTCAAAGATACGCAGTTACTTCTGCAAGTGTCTTGTCATAATACTGTTCATTCATTCAGTGGCCTAGATATTTGCTAGATAAATATGTTTGGTTTTAGTAGCAATGGCTAGCTTGTTGTAAGAAATTGTATTTATGGTGGATTGACATTTTAATTGCAGCTCTTCTTGGCTCAACAGTCCTCTACTCCTTGACACTCTTACTGTCATTGGAGTTAGATCAGATTTCCGGCATGTTTGGCTTCTTGTGAAAAGCAGGAGAAATAGAGAAGGAGAGATGGGGAAGACGTTGATGGCAACATGATTATTCTGGTCTTTTCCTGACATGTAGTCAATGAGAGTAGGGTAAGCCAAGGACATGGTATTTTCTCCTGACTCTTTCCACTTGATGGCTGAGGACTCCAGCCTGCCAGTATTTCTCTAACATAGGACCCAATGAAAACAATCTTCATGTGGCAGCATGGTAATAATTTTAGGAGCAGCAAGGGATTATACGTGCTAAAAATGTTTCAGTATCTTGGTGGTTTAGGTCCATGATTCCGCATATGGTAGAAGACATGAATACATCAGTGAAGGCCAAGCAGGTAGTGATACAAAATACAACTTCTGATATTAAATTTTGTGGGATTGAACCTTGAGTAAAAATGAAACTGTTCTCA
The DNA here is from genome assembly GCA_013390005.1 of Calyptomena viridis. Lineage (NCBI taxonomy): Eukaryota > Metazoa > Chordata > Aves > Passeriformes > Eurylaimidae > Calyptomena > Calyptomena viridis. Next base: position 3,868 of record WEIV01018853.1, on the reverse strand, counting down.
CCTTTAAATTTTTTTGGAAGTAATGCAGTATTTTTTATCCCCAGAAAAGCTAGAGCACCAGAAAGATTATTTTTAGTCATATTTTTTTTAATTATTTGTTGACTTCACCTACATGATTTCATGTAAAGACAGTATTTTAAAGTTTTGCTCATATTACTGCTTTCCTTTCTGTAGTTTTATTTCCTCTGAAACAATTTCAAACCTAAAGTATGCCATTTTATTCACCTATGAATCATCACAGCTTACATTTTGATCAATGTAAAGCATCACAAAATACCACCAAGTTTAAATAATAACACTGAATTCTTATAAATGGTCCTTTAAATTGATGTTGATGTAATGTTATCTTTACCAAAAGAAAAATACTTCTGCCCAAAACAGATTTATATTTGAATATTATGTACGTACTGGGGAAAATGTCTTGTTTCTACACGTTGTAGAAACATGTTGTAGAAACATGCTGTTTCTACATGTAGTAGCTTTACTAGAGATAGGAACCAAGAAAAAGTAATATCTGTTCCTGGCAGTTTTGGTAGTTAGCTGGAGCAATAGAATCTGCTTGCCCTTTTACAGTGAGAAATCTCTTTCCAGTCAGTGTATTACCCCACTCTGCAGCTGCCCTGTAAGACTGTCCATATGTTGTAAAATCTAAGGTCTGTCTAGGACTGTGCAATTATCTGATGGCAGTCAGAAGAGGCTTCCTAAGGAAATGTGTCAGGACAGACTGACAAATACAGTGCTAATTCCTTCATACAATCTTAGATCTTTCCCCTGTCCTAGCACACAGTAATGCTTGAGTGGTGGTTTTTGTTCCACAGTTTCCTGTGGCCTGGATATTTGTTCAAAACATTAATGAGCTAGAGGAACAACAGCTGAAATAATCTTGAACTGATACTTGTTTTGAGATACAGGATTTGAAAGAATGCAGGGCACCTGTGTGTTACTGTGGTTTATGTTATCTCCACTGCCGTTCTTGTCTTGCTGGCATATGAACGTACAGTCTGTAGACAAATTACACTGGCAATCATCTAGAGACATCTACCTGTGACTTGAAAGAGAGAGTATCAGTCAGCCATACACACTAACCACAGCCTAGCATTGCATGTCATTCCCCCTGTGTGGTAGCTGGTCTTATGCTGAATCTCCTTTGTGGTGCACAGCCCTGTTACTGCAAGTTGATCAAATGCTTTATTTGTTTCAGATGTGAATGGAGACATAATTTATCTTTAACATCTCTCCCATGAAATCTGGTCTGACAGGCACCTAGTAGGTATAAAAATCATAAGACAAATGTCCCTAATGAACATGCTGGCTTGAAAGAATTGATGTAGGGTGTTCCAAAAGTTACTAGTTTCAACCTTGCAGGCTGTCTTCCTAATATTGATGATGACGAAGAAAGGAAGCAAAAATACTGCCTTTGCTCAGAAATGCTTCAAAGGAAATGTTTCTAGTGAAACCCAACAGCCTTTCAGAATCAGAAAATCATGACAGGATTTGCAGGAGTGCACGTTTTGCTCTAGTGGTAAACAATTTAGACTATTCTTAATTGAAAAAATGAAAAGAAAAAAAATAATGAAAATAGCGCCTACTTCGTGTCTATTCAGCAGTACTATGTTATTGGTACTTTAATATACTGAGAATATGGTACCAGCATAATTCTTTGATGTATTTGAAATCATACCTAGTTTTCTTTTCAATGTTCAAGTTTATTCATGCAAAACATTTTGCTGACCTTTGCATGGGTTTAAGTGAGTTATGTTACAGCTCTGATGTACCAAGAATAATGTTAATTTCATCTGGTAATTTAATTAAAATTTAGGCATAAGTAAAGGAGTGGCTTTTACAAAGCAATAATTTTGAAGCTGATAGCTGCTACAGCAAACTTGAATGCCTTTCCTCTTCCTCACAAAGGTAAAATGGCTCCCTAACGTAGTTGAAGTGAAAGGATTGTAAGCAATTGTGCAGGTGCTTTTGAGGTCACTGATGGCTGATAGGGCAGGAGCAAGCAGATGTAAGCAGCCATGAAGGTAGCTGGTTAAAGGGTAAAAAGACTGAGCAGAAAAATGTTGATATCAGCATGTAAGCTGTGAGCCTAGGGACATTCAAGCATACCTGAAATGTGCAGCTAGCCTCTGTGAAGCACAGCTGGGCACAGAGAAATGGGACACTTCCTGAGTTTGCATCATGATCACAGTATCAAGAAAGTTTAACCTCCGTTTTTCATCAGAAAAAGTGCAAACAGTCTGGAAAATTTGA